>JAQYXR010000362.1:0-104044 GCA_030545055.2 Neoaliturus tenellus
TGTAATGACGAAGCGGATGGAAAGCGGTGAAGTAGAAGTCATTTTTGAGTTTGTCGACGTTGCGCATCGTGTTTCCCTGCCTTAGGCTCCTGGAGAGGCTTTTCCGCACCACCTCGTACTTGGCAGCAACATTGGCATCGAGTGGCCACAGCTTACCTCAAGTGTGTAATGACGAAGCGGATGGAAAGCGGTGAAGTAGAAGTCATTTTTGAGTTTGTCGACGTTGCGCATCGTGTTTTCCTGACTTAGGCTCCTGGAGAGGCTTTTCCGCACCACCTCGTACTTGGCAGCAACATTGGCATCGAGCTGGCCACAGCTTACCTCAAGTGTGTAATGACGAAGCGGATGGAAAGCGGTGAAGTAGAAGTCATTTTTGAGTTTGTCGACGTTGCGCATCGTGTTTCCCTGACTTAGGCTCCTGGAGAGGCTTTTCCGCACCACCTCGTACTTGGCAGCAACATTGGCATCGAGTGGCCACAGCTTACCTCAAGTGTGTAATGACGAAGCGGATGGAAAGCGGTGAAGTAGAAGTCATTTTTGAGTTTGTCGACGTTGCGCATCGTGTTTCCCTGACTTAGGCTCCTGGAGAGGCTTTTCCGCACCACCTCGTACTTGGCAGCAACATTGGCATCGAGTGGCCACAGCTTACCTCAAGTGTGTAATGACGAAGCGGATGGAAAGCGGTGAAGTAGAAGTCATTTTTGAGTTTGTCGACGTTGCGCATCGTGTTTCCCTGACTTAGGCTCCTGGAGAGGCTTTTCCGCACCACCTCGTACTTGGCAGCAACATTGGCATCGAGTGGCCACAGCTTACCTCAAGTGTGTAATGACGAAGCGGATGGAAAGCGGTGAAGTAGAAGTCATTTTTGAGTTTGTCGACGTTGCGCATCGTGTTTCCCTGACTTAGGCTCCTGGAGAGGCTTTTCCGCACCACCTCGTACTTGGCAGCAACATTGGCATCGAGTGGCCACAGCTTACCTCAAGTGTGTAATGACGAAGCGGATGGAAAGCGGTGAAGTAGAAGTCATTTTTGAGTTTGTCGACGTTGCGCATCGTGTTTCCCTGACTTAGGCTCCTCGAGAGGCTTTTCCGCACCACCTCGTACTTGGCAGCAACATTGGCATCGAGCGGCCATAGCTTATCCAGCACCACCTGACAAGCAGATGTAAAATGAAATCCTCAAAATCAATGAACTACCGTAACCAACCCATATTACACTTTTACAGCAAGGATCTTTTAGAGTAGTCCTTATATTTTTCATACACTACTTTCCTAGTAGAATAATTGACTTTGATTGGATGTATAAAGGATCAACTATTATTTTCAGTTTCTTCTTAAAGTAAGCGCAGTGTGGTCCCCTGACCGTAAATTCAAATAAATAAAAATGTAAAAACTAATTAATAGGCGTGTGCAAATAGTGATTTTTCTGGTAGAGCCGAGCTGGTAATGAAATATTTGAGTTTTGAGCCAAACCAAGCCAAGTCCAAAAAGCAAAAAAAAAAAAAGTACAATTTATTTGGTTAAAATACCAGGTTTTATCTTACCAGAAGGCCATGTTTTTGCCATTAAAAATTTTAAAAGTATAACATGAAAAAAACATGCTTTAATTAGGAATATGAGGATTTCCGGGTAAATAATTATAAAGTCATTATTTTTTAGCCACCAAACTACATTGGAATGAGTAAACAGATCTTCCAATTGACTGAACATTGAGGTGGACAAAAAACTAAAAGTGTCTCTATCTCCATTTTTAACAATGTGGCAGCCCGGCACAGGGATGGGAAGGAGGGTGAGGGGAAACAGTCACAGCCCGCGCGTGGCAAGGGGGCAGGGTGAGGGGGGAGGGAGGATCGCTCGGTATAATTTATTCAAGTTAATAGCCATATATCCATCTCTAAACTAATTGTACAAAAATAAATGGCTCTTTTTTTGACTAATTATGTACAAATTGGAAGAAAAGTCAAATGAAGTTATAGACACTCCATTGTTCAAAATTTAGGTTAATTAATGAATTCCTGGTAGGCTAATAAATTTATAACTTGGTGTAATAAAACTTATGTCGCTTCGTCAAACTTTTCTTGAAATGCATTTAGCGTACCTCAGTGGTTCCCAACAGGTGGTCTGCGGACCCCTGGGGGTCCGCAAGTCATGCCAGAGGGGTCCGCAAGATATAGTTAAAAATTGGACCAAAAAAAATATATATAGTAGGTAACAGATTTAAGTTTTCACCTTTGCGAGCGCTTTGGCCAATGCTAACTTTTTCATCTGGCTTTATTCAACAACCAATGCTAGCAAATTGTAGCGCCACCAATGAAACTAGATGGCCTAATAGTTTTGATTTTTGCCTGCCTATAGAATGCGTACGCAGCCTACTTGCAGCCGACAAATGAGCCAACTCGCATTTTAGATACCAGTCGGCTATTTATTTTTTTTATGTATTGTTAGTGCTGTAGCAGACTGTGTCATTTACATAGGCATGATAAATTGGTACACTGAGAAATCGGTAATGAGCTTGAGGTGACAATATTTTAACTGCTGAAGCAGACTAAGTATAGTAACATACTACATACTGGCCTCAATTCATGTGTAGTGAAATGTTTTACATGATAGCCTATCAAAATATTATAGTTATTTCTATTCACCGTATGGACATTATGAATTTTGAGGATATATTTCTTTACTTTTTTGTCATTACTAGGCCAAATTTAATTGGATTTTAGAACTGTTGCGGATAGGAATACTTGGAGAACTTCTCAATCACACTGCTCTCAATATCAATCACTTATCACACTGCTGATCAAGTATTTTAATTCCAGCAGTTTTATAAAACAATTGCATTAAAAGCTTTCTTTTTCGTGAATGTTTACAGTACGCACACGGTAATTAAAAAATGTATTGTTCGTTTGATAGGCCTACAGATGAAGAAGAAGATAATGCATTTGATACTGAACGTACTGATGGAGGAACTCTTTATTTCCAAAAAAAAAAAAAAACCGTGACTTTTATAATATTACTGTTTACTTATTTTCTCACATATTTTGAACAATTATAACACAGGCAAAATTGAACGCAAATATTTAGATCCGACTTTTTTCTCAAAATGGCAAAGTTACAACCTTAATTCCTAAAACAATTAAAAATAAAATAAACTCTTATTTTGACTCTTTTCATGTACTTGGTACTGTGGTATGGCAACACACCGACCATTTATTGTAAGCTCGTTATAATTAAGAGGGGGCTGAGAACATTAGTAACTTTAGGTTTAAGATTTGGGGGGCGGGGGGTCCTTGTCATTATAGTGACTAGATGAGGAGGTCCTTGGAAAAATTTTGTTGGGAATCCCTGGCGTACCTAATACAAAACAAAATTACTAGGGGATTAGAGCGATAATCAAGCACTGAATTTGAAGCAAAACCCCACCTGTTTTGGTTTCTATTTTTAGAAAATCTTTTCGCCGGGCGAACTAGCAGTGTGAGTGTATGTGCGTGTGATAGTGTGTGCGTGTGAGAGTGTGTGCGTGTGAGAGTGTGTGCGTGTTTCTTCAGCAGTCAAGGTTGTTACCCTGCTGCTATTGTGTCGTAGACCCCGCCCTGCCCCGCTCCTCCCTGCCATGGAAATCTATATGGTCATAGAACAATCAATATTATTAGGCAATTCTGAACAAAGTCCCAGTTTCTAACTTAAACCCTGGTAACAAATTGCTAACTATGAGAGATTACGATTGCATTACGCAGTCTTAGCTCCAACTGTTTTTAAATAGATTTATCTTTAAAAATATCTTCCTTATATTTGACCTACGGTATGGAATGGTTCTCTCATTGTTTGAGGAAAAATATGCCATCCGAATGTTATAAGTTTTATTACATGGTAAACACATTCCTACAGTAATTTCCAAAAGACCAAAAGAACGTACGCAACTAAAACATACATTTTTTAGTAATATGAGCCTTTTTGAGCTTTCTTCAGTATAATACTGCCTACACGTAGCCTTTTACACAAGGTATTACTAATCTTATTAATATTTGTTGCAGACCTGAGCGTAAAGACGTATGTTGAACTGTTGGGCCATGCACCACGGGAGTATCTCGGCCACACAGCGATCCGTGAACTCGGCGTCGCGCAGAGCGCCTGCCAAGTGGTACGCGACGGAGATGAACGAACAGACACTGCCCGTGCGCTCCTCACTGCTCTGAAAGCATAAACCACAGATGCAGAAGTAACCTCTGAAAACGTAGACGAGTAATGTTCAGTCTCCCCATTCGAGGGGAAAAACCAAATCTTGTCTTGATTTGTATATGAGAAAACTACAATATGCAAAAAGTTAAATCTATTTAAAACCCTCTCTATGTTAGATTGTAATTAACCTCAATTAAATGTCACTCTTTCAACCGTTACTCTCTGTTATCCGTCACTGTCAAAATGCCCAGTTTGATACTTTTAATGTGTTGTAAATGAAACTTTGTTGAAAGAGTATGTGCCATTTTGTTTGAATGCAATGTCAAGGACCATGAGATAATTTAATTATGTATTATTATTTACTTGTACCTCAGAGTAAATTCCTCCCAAAACCTTTTAAAAGTGCTTAATGCGCAGGTATATAACAATATTTCTGTTGTCTGTCTATTCCCTTAACCGTCATAATCCCGGCCCTGAGGGTGACAGTCTTGTTCCACTGTAGTTTGTTAGAGTTGACTCTATCTCGCCGATTATTGTGTGGTATCGGAATATCTTCTCCCAATAATAAACGGAAGTTAGAGCTAACCTTAGAGGTTAAAAAACCATTTAAAAAACTGAAAATATCAATCTTAAATTGCATTATGAGCTATCAACGACATTCATAACAAGTGGTCTCACAGGGTTTCTACAGAATTTCAATTATTCATTTCGCTGACTTTTCCCTGACTTTTCTGAAACACTTCCCTGACGAAATTTCCTATGTCGCATTGTTTGTGCTTTATAACTAAATCTATGGGCACAATCATATGTATTTAATACACCTTTTTTGCTTGATGTGTGTCTTAAATTTCATAAAATAATAGTAAAATCTGGTGACATCAATAAATATTACAAAACCCAACTGATTTGATCTAAACTAGGAATTATAAAATCTGACCATAATATAATATGCCAATGGTTCCCAACCCGTATAACACACACCCCTGGGTGGTGGTATGCAAAGGGTTGGCTGGGTGTATGCCAAAATTATTGGTGGTGACAGACACTATGTATTTCACATATAGTGCCACTTGGAGACAAAAATTAAGCCAACCCTGTATAAAGCATTGTTTTAATGTTTGTTAAAAAAACACCAATACTGTAATTTTTTTCTAAAGAGAAATTGTAATTAGTGAGAATGTATTAGTTAACTGCATTCCTATCATCGAGCATACCCAATGAGATAGAATACTCTTTTAGCCAAATTTTTACAATGATACACATTAGGCTTTGAAGTTAGTCCCTAGCTGTTTAAATGTTCTTCAGAAAGTAGAGATTTAATTATCAATAAAAAAACTAATTGGCATGTACATCTGGTATTTTACACTTTTCCTAGCTACACCATTATCATTTTGTTAACATTCTGTTAAATATCTTCAAAGTGTAAGACACATTAAAAAGGTTGGGAACAGCTACCTTACACTAGAAAAAGATCATATTAAATTCATTTTGTTAAACAATTTGTCCTCTCAAAATAAGACGCATACTCAAAAACAGTTTCTTGTTTACTAACTTTGGGTCTGAGTTCCCTGACCAGATTGCAATTCCCTGACTTTCCCTGACTTCTACTAACTGTAGAAACCCTGTCACATCTGCAGCGAAATCACATCTAAAGACCATGAAATCTGTCTGATGTCAACAATCACAAAGTGAAAAAATGCTACAAATAGCTCTTGGCAATTCACGCAACGCATATTAAAATATTTTTCGTGTGTGGGTATCTATGGCAGTAGCCTTTAAAAAATTTTTTAAGAGGGAAACGGTCCAAACCCAGAGCACGTATGGAAGTGTCGAGTAATCAAGTTAGCGGGGAGTTGAGTTTTCTTGTGCAGTTTTACTGCAGTTTCATAGGTAGAACAATATAAATTTAATTACAGAAATTGTTTACCTCATTGAATAGTGCCCAGAAGCTAGTGAGTAGGTCAGGGGACTGCAGCAATGTTCGAACCAGCAGCCATTCGAGCTGGTAACGAACACTTGGTTGTTGGCTCTCCCCTTGTAGGCCGACACTCGACCACTTAACCAGCTCCACTTGGCAGCTCTGCAAACAGTGATGAGCTAAACCCTCTTGTTCTGAAGGACATTATTGGTGGGGTATTTGATATTAATTTCAATTATTGGGCACTACCCACCTCCAGGTTTTATGGCGACCGTCAGAAGAGCGAAGATACAGCCCAGATATCCTCTTGTCAGAAAAATAAAATTGTTTTGAATTTACACAAGACACAAACACAAACACTAACATTGACGCCACAAAATTGATACCCGACGTTTCGAGAAACCGCACAACGTTTCCCGTTATCTAGGGCGAACTTGAGGTTAAAAAATTCACGCGATTACGCAACCTTGCCGAGCGCCGGACCACGACTGCAGGTGAATCATCGCCTAGGGGTGGAGGGGGAGGGGGGGCTGGAGTCCTGTTCGGTCCTATCACTGATAACGAGGGTCGCCGTGCGTTATCAGACAGATGTTTTATTTTCCTCTCTCGCTACTTCCAAATACACCGGGCTTATTTTTCCACCGATGGTTGGGAAATAGGTGTTTGTTCCACCGCCATAAAACAAGGATTCCACCAAATTTCGTTTTTTCCCAATTTGGTTCTTTATATAAAATTCCAGTTTTCTCCCAATCTACCTTGTGGCCGGTACTCATTACATGTTCACAGATTTTTGATCCATATACCTCTCTATTATTTACTTTTTTTCTGATGTTCAGAAAATGCGAACTTTTAGTGGTCTGGAGGTTTTGGCCAATATAATTTTGTTTTACATGAGCACGGTATTCTATACACCACGTTTTTTGTTTTGTTGATTTTCATTAAAAGGTTTAATTTTTGTAACTTGACCCCTTATTGTCATGTTTGACTTAAAAAACTGTTCTTATATTGTGTTTTGAATTAATTCGACGGACTTTTTCTGAAACATTTTAAATGTAAGGAATGCAAACAGTGGTGATCGGCTTTTTCGACCTCATTTAAACTCAAACTATTGTTTTTGTGTTTCACTTAACACTCTTTTCGTGGCTTTATTAATTATCCTTGTCGGGTATCCACTACTTTGTAATGAACATTTTATGTTTATTAAGTTCAGTTTTAAAGATCTCTTCGTTACTGCAAATGTTTTTTGCCCGTTTTAATTAAGCCTATTGCAAGTCCAGTTTTGACGTGATCAGGATGGTTGGAAGAATAATGTAAGTATTGCCCTGTCGCTGTAGGTTTTCTATGAACCTTAGTTTTCCCAGCAATCCCCCGATTTTTTAACTAAAACATCCAAAAAGGCCAGTTCATCGTTCTTTTCCATTTTGATAGTAAATTTAATTGTGTCACAAAGTGAATTCAGGTAATCCTTAAATTGCATTAGTTTAGTGTCAGATTCTTCCCATAGGCAAAAGACATCGTCAACATAACGGACCCAAAGTTTAGGCTTGACATTAGAGCCATTTAAAGCGTCACTCTCAAATTTTTCCATAAAAATGTTGCTTAAAATCGGGCTTAGCACCCCCACCCATGGCCAGCCCTGTGGTCTGTTCATAAAACCTATCGTTTAGTTGAAAGTAATTGGATCTAATACAGACATTTAAAAGTTCCAAAATGGTTGATATGGGAATGTTAGTTCTTTCCGTCAGAGTGATATCTATTTCCAATTTTTCTCTTATTATTTTCAAACAAGGTTTCAATAGGAAACGTTTGGAAACAGGTTACAAACATCGAAACTCACCATCAAAGTTTTTTTCAGTTGGCGGACAAGAATGTAATTTAGCTACAAATTCCTCAGAATTCCTTAAGAACGATTTTGATGATCCAAACAGTGGTGTCAAAATGGGGAGAATAAATTTAGAGAGCTCGTTAGTATGGTGAGTCAATGGCGCTGACAACTGGCCTGAGTGGTATGCCTTCTTTGTGAAGTTTTTGGCAACCCATACAAGTGAGGGGCTTTAGAATATTGTGGGCTTAATCTGAAGAACGTGCTTTCCTTAACAATAGATTTGATTTTCTTGAGTTCTGATTTTATTTTATTTTGAACGTTGGCTGTCGGGTCTCGATTCAACAACTTATATTGACCTCCCTCAATTATTTCTTTAATCTTTTTATCATACTGAGACTTGTCTAATAAAACTACTGCGCCACCTTTGTCCGAAGGCAAATATGACAAACAGAATCGTCATTTTTAAGATTTTTTTAACGCTTTTATTTCGTTGGTAGGAAGGTTGTTTTTATAAGCATTTGATTTTTTTAAAGTATTTACAATTGAACATCTATAAGAGTTTCTAGCTTCAGGAGGCAAAAGTGATACAGCGGGCTCAATTGAGGCTATCATATCAATATTGGACACTCGGTTCGGTGCAACACTAAAGTTGAGACCTTTGCTCAGAACTCTCTTTTCCGCGTCATCCAGCGGTTTTGCTAGACAGGTTGACCACCAGCTTATCTGATATATCAGTCGTGGCTGCCCTGTTATGACCTGCATCTATGCCTACCTGACTACTGTTCCTTTTATCTAGCAGTTTATTAAATTTAGTTTACTGTTTATTCCTCTTAGCTTCAAAAATTCTATTTTGTTTATTTCTGAAACTATCCAGAATGGGCATTAGGTCGTTTTTCTCTATTATATCACTAAGCTTCGTTTGCAATTCCTCAATTTTTCCCCCCAATAATGAATTTCGAGAGTCTAACCTGATGAATCCTGTGGTTTTAAAAGTTTTTCACTTGCATCAATTAAAATCTTTTTAGAGAAATTATCATGAAGGGGGGATTTTTACCAACAGACCTTTAGGAATTATTTTTTGAATTCTTACATTTCATGAGAAAAGTTAAGTGGTTGGAGTTTAGAGCAAGTTTTTTCCATTGTTTTCTCAAGTTCTTTCAACATGTCCAATGTCTCGGGCCCCATACCGGGAAGTAATTCTTGTTCTGAAGGACATTATTGGTGGGGTATTTGATATTAATTTCAATTATTGGGCACTACCCACCTCCAGGTTTATGGCGGACCGTCAGAAGAGCGAAGATACAGCCAGATATCCTCTTGTCAGAAAAATAAAAATTGTTTTGAATTTACACAAGACACAAACACAAAACACTAACATTGACGCCACAAAAATTGATTACCCCGACGTTTCGAGAAACCGCACAACGTTTCCCGTTATCTAGGGCGAACTTGAGGTTAAAAATTCACGCGATTACGCAACCTTGCCGAGCGCCGGACCACGACTGCAGGTGAATCATCGCCTAGGGACTCCAGCCCCCCTCCCCCCTCCACCCCTAGGCGATGATTTCACCTGCAGTCGTGGGTCCGGCGCTCGACAAAATTGCGTAAATCACGTGAATTTTTTAACCTCAAGTTCGCCCTAGATAACGGGAAACGTTTGTGCGGTTTCTCGAAACGTCGGGTATCAATTTTTGTGGCGTCAATGTTAGTGTTTGTGTTTGTGTCTTGTGTAAATTCAAAACAATTTTTATTTTTCTGACAAGAGGATATCTGGCTGTATCTTCGCTCTTCTGACGGTCGCCATAAACCTGGAGGTGGGTAGTGCCCAATAATTGAAATTAATAGCTAAACCCTCGTTGAAACTCCTTGAAAGTTAGTGAGTGAAAAAACTACAGTATTAATGATCGTTGGATGGACAGGTTGTAATTTAGGTCTAGTCAGGTTGATTCCCAGTTATGACTACGTATCAGCTTTTTGACCAGCCAACATTGGTTAGGTCATGCATTAGATCAAAGACATGGCGAGAACTCAGCACCCCTTATACGAATTGTGTTTATCGATTTCTACCAAATGTTGAAACCATTTAGTTTTCCTGCATGACCAACATAAGGAAATGACAATGAGATCTGCTGCTAAATTGGTCAATCAATGATAATAACGTGTGTGATTTGTACTGTGAAACTGGCTATTCTAGAGAATTTTCTTGTCATTACATGTCACCAAAGGGAAACAAGACTAAAGATACATCTAATAGTGCGTAAATTGTGCGTATACAACGCGAGAGTCTAAGTTTGCAGTTCCTAGATTCGCCATGAGAGGGCAGCGCCATTGATCGGTCCCTAACCCTCCACCCTCAGCTCCTATCCATGCTTTACAATCCCTTCAACTGCCGTTCGACTGGAGTGGAGGACGAAGGTTATCTCCTACCTGTAGTTATACCATAACAGTGTAACATCTAGTCTTTTCTTTTCTGTGGTGTAACCCATCCCCGTGTTACCCTTTACCCTCACTGCTAATAAAGGAATAATTTGAACATCAATGTAGCTGACTAGGTCATTTCTTCATCCTAAAATAAGTAATGCTTAACTAACTAAAACCACAAGGAAGATCTGTAACTGCACCTACCCAACAGTTATCTAACAGGAGACTACCATACCTTAGCTAGAGGCGAGGAGCTGCCAGCAATAACTTGATGCAACACCATCACTGCCTGCAGAACCCTGTGTTTGATGCGATGGTGCAGCGAGTCGCCATGGTACCTCTGGCGCTTGGCACTCAGCTGATTATCCAACTCCATCAGCTGTTTGATAGCAGACACAATCAGCTGTGTGCCGCCATCTTGATCAGCCACACCTAGGAGAACTGAGAGAGCGCACAGTCTGACCTCATGGCTGCTCCCGTAACCTGGACTGATATATGGTTACTTAAGTAAAATTTATAGTAAAAACTATTCACATAAAGAAATATATTAACGTCCTCCAATTAAACCCCAATTGACTGGCAGAGTAACTGAGTGGTTATAGTGCTCACTTTGGATCCAAAGGTTGCCAGTTCGGTAATGAGAAAAGTTAGTAGCTTTTTAAATGTTTGATTCCGGATCCAGTTGCCACTAAGCTTAGTCATTATAATACTTTAATGATACTATCTAACAACTGGTCGACTTAAACAAGACCGCTGTATAGACAATTCCCAATCAAAATGTTAAAAGATGCCAATGGTGTTAAAACATAAGAAATTTTAAAAAATGGAATATTTTTATGATGAAAGAAATTATACATTGTAACCTAAAAGAAACATGTTTATTGTTACCCTACTTACTGTGGGATTAAATCATTTACGGAAAGATCCGAGCCCAAGCTTCCAATCAAGGTGTAGGTGTCACTTTCAATCCTGAAATAGCCAAATACAATTATGTGCTACTAAGCGAAAATATTCATGAGGCAATTTGTATACCTGCAACATGAAATAATAGGCATATGATTTATAAATGTGTAAAACAAATACTGGGCTTTTTAAGATATTACTGCATATGAACTTGTAAGATCTTAAAAACTGTTGTCTTGTATTTCAAGTAATGTGTTAAAATACTTCTCTTATAACTTTATTTTTTTGAGGTCCCACCCCAGTCTTTCAATTGTTTTATTTAAGATGTTTTGGGGATAATTTATTGAATAATGAGACTCAGAGTAAGATGTGGTTCTGTTAATACAACAAAGGCTTGTTAAAAAATCATCATAAAAGAATAAAAATTTCATAAGTGCCTTGACAAACACGTTCAAAGTCAGTGCCTTAAAAAGAGAGATAGGACCCAGGGCCGTATTTCTAAATAGGCCGAAAAGGCTGGAGCCTATAGTGGCAAAATTATAGGGGCGGCACATTGTCAATTTACTAAAAATTGAAAATAATTTTTCTACTTTAATAACAGAAACTTCTTTAGGCCCATTTCTCATAGAAATTGTATTAGGCCTAATTTGAGAACATGGAAATATGTTTTTCATACGAATTTACTACTAATAATCATGTAAAACATGCTTCACGTAGGTTAATCATTGTAACAACACTCACAGTTTGTAGGTCCCAGAAAAAGGAAACTTAATACCTTAATACCTTTACTGAAATAGCGACCTAACTCAATAGGTAGTTTAAAGCCAAGTATGAATGAGAGATGAGTGTAGGATGATTGTGGCGCGATTTTGTAGTCTTGCTAGTGATTAAGGCCGACATTCTCCTTAGACAGGACTGTTAATCTAATTTATTTCATTTTTAAACCATGTTAAAGCGCTTTATCCCAAATTATTTCTTTTAAATTGGAAGTACTGGCTTAGTGCTGCGCTTGACAAATGGTAACCTCCCCCATGATTGTGATTCTTTTATGAACGGAACAAAAAATTGACCACACTACTTAGCAGGTGCAGCTGATCTGCCAAACAACCAAACTTTCCGCCAACATCAGAAACCAGTAAAAAAAGTAGTTGTGTTGTGAGTCTACACACCAGTGGCCACTAGCATCTTCATACCCGGATTTTTTCAAGTTTGAGTGTCGCAACTGTATGATGGTGTTAGACTGTGGCGCTATCACAAGCTTTCAAACTTCTCTTGATTTTGTTTCGGTAAAAAAATTTTCAATCGGTGATGACGGGAGGTTTAAGGATGAAAATATGAGGTAAGCAACTATTTAGGGTGTTAATTTATTTTGAATCAAGTTTTATTTCAAGTCATTTTGCTGAAGCCCCGCTTTTGCCCTTTCTATAGCTCTAACGTTGCCAAGTGGTGAATCGTATTTGTTATGATTATGGTCCTATTATTTATTTTTGCAAAAGTTTTACGTTTACTTATATATAAAGAAGTAGGGGTAACCCCAGGTCTATGAAAATGTATTAACTGTTCATATTTAATTTGCTTCAATTCAAATTTCATTTATAATTTAGAGTCATTTTAAGTAGCCTATGTGACAAAACCAACATTATTATTGGGCTGGCATTAGCCTCTATCATAGATATATACTAATACACCTGGATTGGTAACTCCATGTTGCGAAAACGAGCCGTTACCCCCACCACTAGCCAGTATTCGTGGTCAGTGTTGCCAACCCTGTGCGAGTAATCATTTACTGTAATTTAAATAAATAAATAAATTAATTAAATAAATTACAGTAATACTGTAACTTTTTAGTCTTTCTTACCTATGAAATGATAAATTTCAGCCTTTAGAATGTGCACTAATACATCCTAAAGCTGCAAGTAGAGAACCATCTTTCATCATCATTATAATTGAACATTTAAAAGAATGTAAACAAACAAGAATGCAGCTGACGCACCAACAACAATCGTGTCAGCTGATATTCGGCACGGCGCGGCGGCGGCAATACTGGCTAGTGGTGGGGGGAGCCGGCTCTTTTTTACCGCTATTCCGCCATTTCAGTTATCGATCCAGGTGTATTAGTATATATCTATGGCCTCTATACTGCCTTTTCTGTTCGCTCTTGTGCTGCTCCTGTGAAGTCACTTTAAAACTTTGTGTTGTGATTCCTAGCTTAAAGTAGGCTATTCAATTAAAGAATGTACAGTTCATAAAAGCAATTGATTCTTTTGACACTTTGATTGAGACATTAAATTAATCTGGTGCATATTTTAAGGTTAATACGCCTCTATATAAGTGACGATAAAAACTAGTCTATGAGTCTGTCCCTGTAAGTTTGAGAGGGGGGGGGGGGGGAGGGTGCAGAAATGGATAGCCTACAGGCAGCATATTCCTAAATCCGGCCCTGATAGGACCTAAAGAGTAATCTTACTATATAACATATTTGAGGTTATCAGAAATACAGGTTTATCATGGACAATGTCGGTTTTATATGGCATGTCCAGAGGATTCAATACGAGCAGCTAGGGTGTGTAAAACAGTTTCATTGCCAAAAATACTCTTGGTTTAGCCTGAAATATATTTGGTATTCATAAACATGATTCTTTCATAATTTGTAAATGTAATAGATGATTTCAAATAAAATAACTAACCTCTGATCTTTCCTTGGAACCAGACCAAAAACCATCGCTTTGATCAGAAATGAAAGCAGTGGCTCGACAACGCTCACATCGGTGAGTTCCTGCCGCAAATGTTTCAACAGTACATTGCTCAGTCCGTTCACTGTCTCGCCTTCTCTCAATATTTCCTCTGAAAACTAAATACATAGTTCGTTAGGTTTTTTCATTTAGAGTCAAGAATAGTGGCTTACTGATCAAATTTACAATCTGTTATCAACTATTTTGAGTCCTAATTTAAGAGAGTAGGTTTACAATTACAGTTCGAGAATTGGAGGAATACAAACCAGTTGTAGCTAACTTAAAACATGGTTCACACCTTCTGAAAAAACAGGAAACATAGCGGTAACTTACCTATATAAAAGTCGGGGAGTAGTGAAATGCAAGCATAAAAATTATATTTTTGTTTCATTTAATTTTTTCACATTGAATTGATATGAATAATTGATTTATTCAAAGACTATTTCGTAAATTAAACTTCTAATAAATATAGAGATTTTAAAATAATCAGTACCAATTCACAAAAAATGAGAGATATTCTAAAACAAAAATTTGAAATTTAAAAGTTTGTCAAATTTTGAGTAGGCCTAACAATTTACAATCTGGAACAAATGACGTTTGGGGTAAGAGTTAATGCGTAAGAGTTGTATATTTAAAAAGTTTAGGACCTACACTTAATTTTCTACTGTGTTAATTTTCTGTATTATTTGCACTTTTTCAAATGTTTTATGATTAATATGGTGCAAATATAATAAGTTACATCAAAAGGCTACAGTACATCCAATTACAGGGTGTCTACTAAATTTTACAAATGTAATTTTCGACTTTTCAGGCCACTTTCAGGAATTCCCAACCAAAAAAGCCTCACATGTTAGGTAATCTTATATGTTTGTTATAACATACCATTTCTGAGAGCAACCAACCTCAAAGCACCTGATGCTAGTGATGTGTCACTTTCAATCTTAGGAATAATCAGCTCTACGTGTCCATTTTTAAGAATGAAAGACAACTGACCCGACAAAAAACTTGAATTCCTAACTTTTTCATTACTTTTACCATTTCTTGATTTTGACCTGTAGACGCCCTAAATTATGATGCATTAAAGATAAGTCACGCATAGGCAGGGTAAAATTTGTTTGACACAACTGGGTTTTTTTAGTTATTAACTTACATCACAGACAATAAATTATTCCAATAACAAGATTATAGATAGGCCTACTTACATCATAAATGGTTCCCCTAAAATCTCCATTTGAAATAGCTTTTTTACTGAACGTTAGTTCAATCCATGATTTTATAGAAGGCCAAAATAAAGCAATTTTTCTCAGTTCGAAACAGGACTTCCAGGAAAACTTCAGAAAACTTTGACAGAGTGAATAAGATGTAACTTTTGGGAACACATATTTCAGAACTTTTAAAACAGGTAGTAAAGATTCTCTTCCACCAGATTCAATTGAGTTGATGGCATGCTGAATAATCTCTTCAGCTGACATTAATCCAAGCATGTCTTCTATGCCTGTAATATTTTTGTCCAAACATTCCTGAAGAAATGACCAAAGAGCACACGCGTATCTTGAGAGCAACCAACCCCAGTGCACCTGATGATTTCTTGCTAGTGATGTGTCACTTTCACTCTTGGGAATAATCAGCTCTAGGTGTCCATTTTTAAGAATGAAAAGACAATGATCTTTAATAAGTTTAAATGCAAATACACTCCCTTTTTGAACTGCTCCAAACCTTATGAACCAAAGTATAATTTTCAGGGCTAAGAGTCGTTGAACTGGATGGCAATTTGGGGAAGTGTTTAGTTCAATAGATATTTTATTCAAATTTGTAGCAACTTCAAAGTGAATAAGTCCCATGTCAGAAACAGTCTGTAAGACACTTGCATAGAGTTCAATGTTTTCAAAATTTTCAAGCTGGTCTAATTCAAACAATCTCTTCTGAATGTAAGAAACTGCCTCATTTATGTATGGACTGATACTGCCTATTAAGGAATCTTTTTTTGAAAACAGTTCTACAGAATCACTTTCCAGATTTTCTAAAATATGTAAAATCCATTTTAGACACCTATCACTCTCTTCTAAGGAAGCATATGGCCTCTTGTGAGTGTCTTCTAAAACACAAAAGTATTCCTTAAGAGCTTCTTGGAATAATTTACCACTTGGATTAATTAATCCCGAATCTATGAATAGCACTAAACTCCGTGCTTTTGCTTCAACTGTTAAACTGGTTTCTTCAACGAACAAAAGTTTGATAATTTTACCTTCTTCAAGAGTGAAAGAAGAAATCCACTCTTTGGAAATATCCCATGATTTGAGTCCTCTTTTGAAGCATTCGGTTTGTCTAAAGACACTTAATGTACTTACAATATCATTTACATTGGCAGATTTTCTTGTTCCCTTCACAATGACATTTAAAATAACACACTGCACAGCTCCTCTGATAAAAACGTTTTGAGTTTTAATAGCTTCTTTAAGGAAGCCACTCAGGACTATCAAATCTGAATCTGAAAAAATTTCAACTGCAGGTGCTAGAGACAAGTTGAAAAGGACATGAAAGAGAGGGATTGTGCACCATTGCACTTTTGTCATGGCTTCTATCATAGCTGGTAATAATTCTTCACTAAGCTTTGAGTGAGTTGTTATGCTTGCAAACCATTTCCTTAATAAGATATCAGTGGAAGACCAGTCAACATTATTTGAGTGATTGTAGTACAGGAGCATATTATTCAGTTTTTGAAACAAAATTTCAATTATGAATCTGCATTGACTACCCAGATCTATAAGAAATTCAATTCTCATTTCTAGAAAATGTGTAACTCCAAGCTTTACTACTTGGAGAGAATCATGAGAGAGCATTCTTACATAGGCTACTACAACCCAAAAAGGGCCAATAGTACTTATTAAATCAGTTGATTTCAAAACTGACTGTATCGCTGGGATAACCAAATGAGCCTGTTTTTCTTCAAGAACTTCGAGAAGGATGAACATTTTCTCCCAAGTTTGTTGCAGTTTACATGAGTTGATAGAATTCCAAGAGAATATTGCAACATTGAGTGAAATGTTTAATCGAACAAGATAGTCAATAGCACGTTTAAGCAAATACAGAGCTTGTTTTCTAAGTAATGAATCTGCTGAGACAAGTCCCTCTTGAACAAGTTTCCAAAATGAATTTGTTTCAATAATTGATAAGTTTTCTGTCTTTGCTGGAAGAAAATCAGCTAATCCGCATAGTACAAACAATTTAACTGGAAAAGAAATTGAAGTTGATTTAATATCAACCCAAAACATGTCAATAACTGGATGGACACTGGTAACATGTATTAATTTGGGTACCAGGGTACATAGCACAACAGAAGAAAGATTGTGATTATCACAGTTAGTTACAAAATCTTTTAAAACTAACACAAACTTGACATTTGCAAGCAAATCTAATGTTTTAGGGAGGTTAGTTCTAGGTTTGACTCCAACAAAAATCAAAGCGTCCAATAAACACTCAAAAGCAGAGAGGATCTGATTTATCTTGAACTGTGACGAGTAATCTTCAGTTTTTATGCTGTCCAAGAAAGACTGAATGTAATCACAACATGTATCATCTTTTCCAGCAACAATAAGAATTTCAAAGCTCAGCTTGAGAATACTCATACGGAACACATTATTTTGTTCCTCGTAGGTGTTGAGCTTTACACTGCAGCTGGTTATGTTGAATATTAGAAACTTACATGATAACAGCAAATCGTCTGAGATAGTCTTTTCATTTTGCAACTCGGCAGTCCTAAAATGCAAAATTTGATGAAGTGTCTGTTCAACATTATTGATCCTACAATTTCCTTGAATAATTTGATTTCCAAGGTATGATATAAATTCATCTACTCTCTTACCCATTTCACAAGCAATTTTCTCATTTTCCCAGGGGTGGATATCTAAATCCCTGATATATGAGTCGCCTTCGTTGTCCATAGTTGCATTACTTTATCTCATTACCTACCTTTAGTAGAAGGTAAACTAAAAGAAATGTATAAATTATCAATAATCTTATGGTAAAATTCAGGACCAATTTATCTAGAAGCGAGAAAATACGATAGCATAACAACATCAAGAAAAGTTAATAGCAGAATTGTTGAACTGTTGCATAGTGTTACAGTGTTGTCAATTTAAGGTTATGTTGTTGTTATGTGTGTGTTTTTTTTTGTAGCCTGTAAGCCTGTTAAAAAGGGCAGCTTTTATCTATACTCAAAATGATGCAAAGTTCTCTAAGAACTTGAGTGCCTTTTTCGCTGTTAATTCTCTCGGGGTGTTCTTTACAATATTAATTAAATATACTTTTTACAATTTTAATTATTTCAGTATTATTAGTAGCATATTGGTTTTACTACTACATGTTTAAATTTTGTTTTGTTTGTTCCTATACCCTCTTTCTTTCTCTCGTATGCTTTTGCAAATTGGCTTGTTGTGGGGAGTCTGTACCTTTTTACAGCTCAATGTTATTTAAATGGGAGAATATAATATTATTCAGGTACCCATAACTCAACAACAAGTAAACTTTTGAAATTGAAACTGTTACCATATGTTCTATACGCCTAAGGCAACATGGATTAAGAGTTAAAATTGGATTACTGGTTTTAATTTTTCCAATTAAAATAATTGTTATAACCTATGTTTTTTATATTTTTGTTATTATTTTGTTACCATATAAATAACATCAAGGGCCATATTTAAAATCAAACAAATACTAAGCACTACCAGGGCCATCTCTAGTACTAGAGATGGCAGTGGCCCTACACACCATAATGTGAAGAATATATTTGTAATGAAGTATTGTTGAAGAAAGCAATGTTCTACCAAATCATCAATTCGGCTTTCGATCTAGGCACTCGACTATTCAGCAACTTCATAGGGTGGTCGATACAATTGCGTCTGGCCTTGAAAATAAAAAGTACACAAGTGCTGTGTTTTTAGACGTAAGCGCCGCCTTTGATAAAGTGTGGTACCCAGGCCTGTTATCAAAATTAAAAGCTTTTCTTCCATCCACCTACTATTTAATACTCAGGTCGTATCTACAAGATCGATTCTTCACTGTTAAACAAGGACTGGAATACTCTGACTGTAAACCTATCTCTGCTGGCGTTCCTCAGGGGTCTCTGTTATCCCCTCTTCTCTACAGTATTTATACAGCTGACCTGCCTGAAACTCCCAATACCAAGATAGCCACTTATGCAGACGACACCGCTATCCTCAGTACTTCGGAAGATCCCACTGAAGCAAGTAGCCAACTACAAAACCACATTAATTTTTTAAGTATCTGGTTAAAAAATTGGCGAATGAAAGTTAATGCGTCAAAATCTTCACATGTAACATTCACTCTAAAACGGGGCCTGTGCCCACCGGTTTATGTAAACAACACTAGAATCCCTCAAAATACAGACACACGTTATCTTGGACTCTACCTGGACGAAAAATTAACTTGGAAAACCCACATCACAAAAAAGAGAACTGCTCTCAATGCAAGATCTAAACAACTATATCGGCTGCTTCATCAAAATTCAAAATTGCCTCTTAAATCAAAATTACTTTTGTACAAAACCCTATTAAAACCAATATGGACATATGGCATTGAGGTTTATGGCACAGCAAAATTTACACATATGAAGAAAATTCAAATTTTTCAGTCAAAAATGCTACGCTTAATATCTGGGGGCCCCTACTATGTAAGCAACAAGACTTTGCATGATGATTTCAATTTTAAATTTGTACATGAAGTAGCAAAAGAACTCTATTTTAAATTTTTTCTCAAACTCGATGGCCATGAGAATCCCCTGATACAAGACCTTTTCACCTTAACATTGCCAGGCATTCGTCGAAGGAGGCTAAAACGGAATTGGAGTCGGGACTTTCTAGTTTGAATTCCTAATATTGAAGAGGACTACCCCTAACATCTGCAAGAATAAGGAGGAAGACTTCTGAGCCTACTCTTTCATGTTTTATGTTTCATGTTATTGTTCTTTTTATGTTATTAGCAAATTTGCTCGTTGTATTTTTTTTTGTACAGTTGCAAATATAAAATTAAAGACAAAAAAAATATTTGTAATGTTTCATGTTGATATCTAACAGTTTTTTTCTTATGCGCAACTGAAAAAACACTACTTTCGAAAAAACGCACCTGAAGTTTACGCACGCAATTTACATGTGATATATTAACATAACTCTATTTTTATTACAATGATTGCTTTCCGAAGCACTAAGTGTTATAACTTATATATATATTCTTAAACAGAGTTAACTGGAGAATTTTTTAATGATGAAAAAAATGAAGTTTTTTACCCCGAAAACGTAAGTCTCCCCTTAAGGTTACTGCTGATGCACCATTCTTCTATAGCCTATTAAAATTGTTTATATTTTTTATATGCAGTTACCATTAACTTTAAATACTGTACTCGATACTTAATCAGTTACAGTTTTTAATATTTTAACAATATCTTTTGAATTATCCGTTTGCTTCTAAAGCACTCTTTACAATCTTGCACTATTAAGCCACTATATAGCCACTTGGCCACTGGATATTATTGCTTCATTTTGTCTGTTGTTACCCAATCAGCACAAAATGTGAAAATCACGGTTTTTCACGTGAAAAATGTAAAAATTATGTAAAAGTGAATAGAATATTTTTTACGTGAAAATTACGTGAAAAATTTAAATGTGAAAAAAGGTGAAAATGAGAATATATTTTTTACATCAAAATTAGGTGAAAATGTTTACGTGAAAAAGGTGAAAAGGAGAATATTTTTTCACGTCAAAATTACGTGAAAAATGTGAATGTGAAAAAAGGCGAAACGAAGAATATTTTTTCACGTCAAAAATTACGTAAAAAATGTAAAATGTAAAAAACTGATGAAAAATTAATATAATTTTAACGTAAAAATTATGGGAAAAATGTCAAATGAGAAAAAGGTGAATAATAGAATATTTCTCATGTACAAATTATGTGGCGAAATTTAAATCTAAAAAACGGATAAACGAGAGAGTAGGTATTTTTGCATTTAAAAGTTATGTAAAAAATGTATATTAAAAAAATTAAATTAAAAAATTATTTTCAAATTTTATTTTACTTTTTAGTTATTGATAATTTTATTTGACTGTCAAAGTATCAGATTTACTTATGTAGAGATATTGTCTAATTATAGCTTTCAAAATAACAATTTGAATTTTAATTTGTGGTATCAATAATTTATAATTATATTTTTTAGAATTTACGTTATTCTAACAGGATGTAATTTCATATGCGTTGCCTGTACAAATTTTAATAACACTTTAAATATTTAATACGCAATAGTAAATATAGTTATAAAATATTAAAAAATTATTATTATTTACAAACTCAGAGTTATTTCAAATTGGGAGAGAGTTTTAATTTTGTCTTGCTCAAGTACAAGGAAGGTTGAGTATTAAATGTATAAATAGTAATTTAAATCCACCTGAGAATCAGCATAAGTGGCCGAGAGGGTTCAGGCGCTAGGACATTGATACTAAGGTTGTGAGTTCAAATCCAGGTGAAGGTGGAAAATTTTTGATCGACTTTATTTACATTTTTTAAATGTATTAGTTAAAAAAATCATTCATTTATAAATTTTGTTGAAAAAAATTGTAAAATGTTCAGTAAAACATAAGTTAAAAAGGTAAAAATTAAGTGAAACAAAAACGTCATTTTCACGTTTTTTTCACGTGAAATTTAGTGACCTCTTCACGACATTTTCGCGTGAAAAAAAACGTAAAATTTACATGGAATTTACATCTTTTTTACGTAATAACAACGTGAAAAATGTAAAAAGAAAACGTGAATTTCACGTGATTTTTACGTTTTTGTGCTATCTGGATATTGTTGTAAACGTAACTTATATCGATTTATGAAAAATAAGTTTTTGAGAGAAATATACATCGAGACAGGCATCCTTTCTCGTAGGTTGGTCACTGTGGAAATACCGGTATATGTTGAACGAGGTGGCCCGTGCGCAAATTGCGCATTTTATGATTCTGTATGAGAGAAACTCACCTAAAGAACATGTATGTTGGTTATGAAGTGACAGAGATCTATTTTTGTTTACTATCTGGCTTTTAAAACTCATCTGAAGGTAATCAGCTGTTAAATTACAATTCACATTAAAGAACTTGCAATAAAAGTTGGTCAACATTTTAAAGCGCCCTCTAGAAATAAATCAAAGGCGAGGGGGGCGAAGCCCGAAACAATATGACCTTTTTAATTACGATTCGTCACTGCGGTATATCCTAAGCTTTAAAATGACACCTCAATCTTAAAAATCGGTTCAGTAGGTCGAAAGAAAAAGGGACGTAACAGACGAAACCCTTATAGAAATAAGAATATAGATTGTCTGGGTAGGTTCAGTTGTTCCGTGATGAATCTCATAATTTTGTTATGCCAAACTGGGAGTTCATATCACCACGAATGATGGTCTTATTTTACCAAAACCAGCTACTAGATTGGACCACCTAGCTATATGGAGCAAAAATTTCTCCAATTGCTCAAGGAAAGGCCATGCACTACCATTGGGTGTACGATATAAGAGACAATAATCAGCTAATGCACAATGATAATTGCTGCACTAGCCTCAATAGTCTTCTCAATATGGAATTCCGCAAGGCTTTACACTTAAATTCAAATTTAGCAAAGATAAGCCCCCCCCTCTACTGATATTACTAAGAGAAAAGTTAATAACAAGGTTACAGCCTTTAAGAGAGATAACTCAAGTTCTCAGGGATTAACAGCGATCTATCTATGTTAGCGATCCAGATAATCTTAATTATATCTATGGATGCATAAGGGACATCTCAATTAGGTGACGCATTTGGCAGTATGCTACACCATTTTGGTGTTCATACAATTGAGAGATTTATAATAGAAAATTCAATATGACACAATTTTATTTCTGCAATTATAATATTTGAATAAATGTTTATATAATGCTAAGTTTTAAAAACGACGCCAATTTTGATATCATTCTTGATCTCGTTTCTTTAGCCAAGTCCATGTATTTGTTTATGTGAACCCCTGTCCGCATTTATGTGAGTCGGCCATTTTTCTCTTCCCTCTTCTTCCCTCTTCCCTTCTCTTGGAGCCGGTTGATGCCGTGTTTTGTGTGCGAAACTAGCTCAGTTTTCTTTTCTTCTAAGATTCATCGAATGAAGATAAACTAAGTGAAAGAAGTTTTTAGTAAGGTAATTATTAACTTGTTTTGCTCAAGGTTATTTGACGCATCAGTTTTGTATGATAACCGTAGTATCTAACTGGTTTTTAAAAGTTATTAAGTAAGAGGATGTTTGATGCCACCCACCATTGCAAGTGACGGAAATGCCGATTGACTAGCCTAAGTGAAGTTTACTAATATTAATTTTAGTTTTTCTAGTTTTAAGTATTGTGGTATTGTAATTCATTTTCAGGCTTTTGTAGTTGTGCTGCTATTTTCTCTTAAACATAGCCTACCATACTTATGCATAGAGGTCTATCCCTAGGCCTTTACATAATCTTTACAAATTCCATAGGCCTAAGTAAGCTGTGACCCTAGGTGGCCTAATAGGCCTAGGCTGTATTTGTTCAGTTAACCCAAGGACCACCAAGGCTAAATGGTGTTTGCCAGGTGCCCCATAAATTTCTGCCATTTTTCTGAATAGGGCCACTAGGCCTACAGTAATAGTAAGTTAACACGTTCGCGGCGGCGAGGTTTTTGCTCGAACCTTATCACCATCCTAGAAGTAATAATTTCATCACCCCGCTGTAGCAGCAGCACTGCCCATTGAAAACCCACGTGGTCCCGAAATACATTATAAGTTTACTAATGAGCAGTGCTGTGAGAAGTATCAGATTTCTAGCTCAGATCCTGGTTTTAAAATAAATCACATTGTAAAGCAGTGCGATCGCACCCATCAGGATGGCATTAGAGTTCCGCGTGGGAGCGATCGCTCCCATGCCGCCGCGAACGTGTTAAGAATTCTAACTAGGCCTAAGCCTAATTCCAGATAGGCTAATCCTAGCTGGGTGGCCGAGTGGTTAAAACTTGAGCTCACCTTCTAGTTCAATAGTTGACGAAGCAATCCTGTGAAAAGTCGCTATCCTTTTAACCCTCCTTGGCCTACTGAAAACTTATACCTACCTACAGAGAATTCTGTAGGCCTAGTGTTGGCAAGGTCGTGTTAGCGATTCTTTTACCACTGCAAATATTAGTCTCATGACAAACACTTAAAAATTGACTGACTATATATTTTTTTGTGAAAATATATGGAACTGTAGGCAAGGGCGGATCCAGGACCGAATTACGGGGGTGGCGGTTTCCATGAGAGGGCAATAGCCTAGCAACTCAAATTATCGTCGTGATTGTTTTAGGGGGGGGTGCAATGACCTAGAATGTGTATGTCACGTAAACAGGTGAGGAAGCGAAACGTCATGCTCAGGAGCCCACTGTCAACTTATTTTGAGAATTCAAATTTAAATCTTAGAATCTTTAAGATTGACGGGGTTGAGGGCAAAACGGGGTTTTGCATTTTTTCTCCAGCCAGATGTCGCAGTCTATCGGCAAATAGTTGAACTAATAGGCTGTCACCATATGAATGTCTGACAGTGCTACCAGCCATTTTGAGCAGACCGTTCTGAGAGTATGCATCTGAATGTGTTTTTATGATGTGACGATCTAATTGGTATTTTGGTAATGAGTATAAAAAAAATACAAAAATACCAAATATCTAGTATACTATATAAAGCATTTGAAAAAAAAATTATTCTTTATTTTTTCTTTATTTGACCCATATAACCTATTCCCGGAGTTTGGCACTTTACTTATGGGACACCCTGCAAGTTATAGTTGAACTAGTTCCACGAAACAGCTATATTTTAAGCTTATATACAAAATCAATGCTACAACCTAACTTATATGGTGCACTGCATAGGTTATTTATAGGTTCTTTTTTGCATTGTTTGCGATAGTACAGAGATGCTAAACCACAATTTCGACCTCGGCGAACGTCCATATCACCGTCAAAATGCTTTTAAAAATCGCCGTAATTTTGCATTTTTTACGTTAGGCTAATTTTGCCCTGAAGAAACAGTTTTTCATGAAAATCACACATTATCATTTTAAAAGTACATCGAGTTTTTTTTACATTTTAAGACCAGAATATGACCGTGCGAATGGCTGAAACGCGAGGTGAGCTTCAGGCTCGCCAAAACATTGCGCCGCGCAGATCGACATTCTCGACGGTTCGGCTACGCATGGTATAGGCTAGGCCTACATGCAAGAATTTGAATGATTGCAACGCACACTCAAATTGCACAAAACCTTCATACTTTGATTTATAGGGTTATAAATTAATAAAACAGCCTTAAAAATGCATTTAAAAATCTATTAATTAAATATTTGTGACATTCAGAGTGCAGTAACTGAAGCCTGTCAAGACATGAAAATCTCCTGCAGCAACTTGCTGGCTGTTGAACTACCTGCCTGTTTATTTTTAAACTTAAATATCATAAATTGTGACCTTCAACTTACCATGAAGTCATCTCTGTGAACATTTTAAAAACCTTTACAACAAAAATTACTGCTTCTTATTAATTATTTTTTGTGTTTAATTTTAAAAATAATGTTTATTATTACAAAAGAACTTCTTATTTAAAACATAAACTTTCCAAATTTTGAAAGGTAGGTCAAACCCTTTTCAAGCTTTTAATCCACTTATTTGAATTAAGGAAATCTCAAAAAATCGCTTTTGAAAAATTTATTAAAACTAACAATGCATTTAAAAATATAAGGAACAAAATACACAGCATGTTTATTTTACTAAATTAAAGCTTATTTCATGCAGATAATGTAGAAAAAAAAGATTTCTTGATTATTTCAATCCCTTTATGAGATATTGAATTTAACGTTAAACCATGTCCGCTATTTTAAAACTAAAAAAAAAATTTAAATGGGATTTTTTATAAAGTTTTAGGGTTCACTTAAACTATTAAGGTATTTTTTTTGTGATTCCTCACTATTAAAAGAATTTAACTTGAAAATTTCATAAAGATAATGTGTCAAATAACTAAATGAGAAATTTTTTTCTTACATATTAACTCGTTTTGTTCGGTATTATCCGTGCCGCGGAAGTTAAAAACGTCAAAACTTTAAAGTGCCATAACTCAAAAAGTAAGTGAGATAAAAAATTCAAATTTGGTGGTGTTAGTTATTTCTATATATAGAATAAACATACCAACTTTCATAAAAATCTGAGGTGGTGGGTGAAATGGTCTGGTTGAACTGATATGGACTGACCCTGAAATACAATATTTATAATAGGCCTAGGCCTATTTTAAAAGTTTTATGGAAAGATATAAAATTGGCCAAGCAACTTAAAACTGCTTGAAAAGTTTCCGTACAGGGGGGGGGGGGATTGCCCCTTCCGCCCCTCCCTGGATCCGCCAATGACTGTAGTAGGGTAATTATGCAGTTTAGGTGCCACCTCTTAAAAATTGAATTTTTTTGTTCCAAACTGTCCCAAATTGATTTAGATACATTTATTAATCAGTAAATAATTTATCAAACTGAGTTGAACAGCTAAAATTTGTCTCTATTTATGTCCTGCAACTTTTTAAAATGGTATGATTTCAATTTTTAAGTATTATGATTTTGAGCAACAATGTGCTCACCAATGATTTTTTATCTGTACAAATTATTGTGTATTAAATTTTATCATAAAAAATTATTAAAATAAAAAAAAAAATAAAAAATAAAAAAAAATATCTTGGCGAAAAGGTGGTTTGTGTTTACCTCACATATTAGCTTTGTAATATTTTATTTATAATATAAACAATCAAGTGTTATACATCAGTAAAAAGCCAATAAAATTTTGGTCATTTTGGCTATCTTAGTTTTGTTGTATGGACAACATACCTTACCATGATACTACTCTAAAAGAAAAACAATAAGAAAAAAATTTTTATATTGTTACAAAATAGGAGGATTAACATAATAAATTTTTGTAAGTACACTAAAAACAAAATTGTTTTGAATAACCCATTTCATTCTGAAAAAATGATATATAATTTGGATACGTTTTATATATCAATTTATATGTTTTATGTTGTTTGTAATAAATATTTGCGCGGCAGCCAAAAAAACCTTACCAGTAAAGGAAGTTATAAACTTAGTGACCAGTTGGAGGGTAAACAGTAAATAATTGATCCATATATTAGGTATATATTCATATTTTACATAAAACTTTGCTCAATATGAATCACATGATGGTTAGGCCTTGGTTAGGTTAGGTTAGTTAGGTTTATGTTACTTATAACAAAATATTTTATATTAGGCTATATGTAAATAGGCTCTATAAGTTGTTAAATGTGCATATAGTACTCTAATTTTATGTTACTTATAATGAAATATTTTATACTAGGCTATATGTAGGTAAAAATGTATTTTATCTTTATTCCCTACTAAATTGTTGTATTCAAGTAATATATACATACTCGTATTCTACATGAAATTCCGCGTCATTTGAGTAGCAACATGCCATACTTTAAGTAGGCCCTACTGTATAAAAAAAAAAAAAATAGTTCATCTGATGGCTTTTCGGCGAAACTTTGTTATCCGACTCCACCGTTAATATCGATGTGGAAAGTTCGATAATTGCGATAGTATTGCTATTCTCTCGATGACACAATTATACGATGGTATTACGATTTTATCACCTGATTTAGTCTTGTTCTATTATAATTAAAACCAAAACATACCTTTTGACAGTAAAACAAATTGCAAACAAAACAAGTAAACTTAACTGAAAATAAAAATAAAAACAAGTAAACATTTTAGCTAATGTAACCTGTAACATTATCAAAGATCAACACAAAATAAACTACATAAGTATGTGCAAAACTTATCTTATTTGTGAGAAGAAGCAGACTTCGATAAACCTAAAATGGTGTCACACAAATGTTGCCAAATACGAATCAGAAAGATATTATTTTGCTATTGTATTAAGGGAATAAGGGCTTTAAATGTTTCCAAACACCATTGATTTGGTTGTTATAAACATCGCTGTCAGTGAAAGTGACGGAAGTTTACGGTTAGATTATTATTAGAATACATATCTTAACTCAATAGCGTTGTTAATCGATTGTTTTCACTACACAATTTTATCGCAATTATCAAAATTTACACATCGATAATAACGGTGGAGTCGAATAACGAAGTTTCGCCGGCTTTTCCAACACCTTTCCTGCAATTTCCGATTTTATTTCAAATCGGGAAATAATTTTTACATATTTATGATCAGTTTAACATCCCAGTTAATTTGAGTACCAATTTGACGTATTTTTGAATGAAATAGTCACTAACCAGTTTCCACATTTCCACCGCTTTTCTGGCGATGACTTCGTTATTTATGGACGGATTTTGATAATTTTTGAACATTTGTGTTAAGCTCGATTTCCTTGTCATTTTTAATACCCACTTTTAATTTACTAGAAATTTTATAAAATATTTTCTTATAAGTAAAATAAACCTAACTAACCTAACCTAACCAGAGGCCTAACCATCATGTGAGTCATATTGAGCAAAGTTTTATGTAAAAAATATGAATATATACCTAATATATGGATCAATTATTTACTGATTAATAAATGTATCTAATCAATTTTGGACAGTTTGGAACAAAAAAATTCAATTTTTAAGAGGTGGCACCTAAACTGCATAATTAAGCGTACCTTTACCTGACAGAGACATTTAGGCCTAAGAATAATGCCTTCAAACAGCACTTGTTGCGCATGAAGTCGCACAAACCCTAACAACAATAAACCCTAACAACTTCTTTTTTTGCAGGATCTGAAATGTCTCGTTATAGAGATTCGGGCAATGCAGATTGCAAGATATATGTTGGAGATTTGGGTAAGTTAAATGGTTTCATTAGATTTTATGTACTCTTGTACTCTCTGTCCTGAAGTTAAATTTATGGACTACAATGGACAGTTTAGTTATTGAAGAATAGCAAATAGGTATTGGAAGAGAGTATACAGAATATAAACTTCTGGTTTATGGAAATGTCGTGGACCAATGTGTTTGCATATATTATTTAATAGTAGGGTGGAGGCTCCTGTTATGGCCACCTTAAGGTCTTCTTTTGTTTTCTACAATATTTTTGCAAGCTATAAAGTGATTGATTGTTATTAAAAAGTTGATATATCTCTTAACAAATTCCTTAAGAATCGGAAGAAATCTGAATATCCCCCAAAAACAAAGTGTAATAACACCACTATACCCATTGGACTTGTATGGGCTATTGACTAAATTTGTTGCTTGAGAATGGCCTACACCTTAAAAATCAGATCTGTAGTAAGATGCACAAAATAGTCCGATTTCCCCTCACTCCCTCTTGCCCTGCAATGTTGTCATTTGTGGTTATTTTTACTATGTGTAATACAGTATAAAAATGTGTTTCAGAATAAATTTGGCAACAATGTATCAACCCTCATCAGACTATTTTCGTGAATCCTACTAGAGTCACGGCATTTGTCATTAGTTATTTTGTACTTTTCAAAAATTTTCGGCACACAGTAGGCTATATTTTTTTTCATATCTCTAGAACTTTTTGTCTTAATTCATTCAGTAATATACTTTTAAGTCTATAATAAATTTTAATAATAACCTGTATTTTTTTTAGGATCATCTGCCTCAAAACAGGATTTAGAAGAAGCTTTCTCGTACTACGGACCTATAAGGAATGTTTGGGTCGCCCGTAACCCACCTGGGTTCGCGTTTGTGGAATTTGAAGACCCGAGAGATGCTGAAGATGCAGTGAGGGGTTTGGATGGGCGGTGAGTCATGACAAATTGCCTCAAGAAGACAAAATTAATATCCAAATTAAGTCAGATCTGCATACTCAGCGAATTTCCTTTGAAATTTTGATATTTTAAAATTTCACCATACATTCCATATGCAGATTTCCAACATATATCGGAATTGTTAATAAATATAAGTTAAATCCTACCTAGTGAATGTACATCTAATTTGTAAAGTTCTAGAATATATATTTTTATTTTCCCCATAAACACCATAGGGTCAAGTCTGTAGGTTTGCCGCCATGTGGGCTTTGTAAGCAAATAAGTTATTTTACTCTCTTCAGAGAATGCACTACAACATTTAACAAGATATGTCAAAGCAAGTTATAATAACGTGTGATTTGGATACTCTCCATAACCATTAAGGCGCTAGGTAGGGCCTAAGTTAAACATTCAAATTTTAAATTGTTTGATTTTTAAGCTCTTTTAAATGGTTTAAGTTAAAATTATTGAATTTCAAAAAGTGCCTAAAATCCTTTTTTTTACCTTTTTGAAACCCTATTAAACCTCGTTTCCATATTCCAATCATTGTGGTTTGCAAACTTCTTCAAGTTTTAACGCGACCTTACACTTAATCCAATTTCATCAAAATCGGAGGTTCTGTCCTAAAGCTATTGTCTTCACGGACACATAGATTTACACATGAATAAGAATTTGAAAAAAACAGTGTTTTGACTCCTGGGGCCCAATTTTTCAATCGAGTGAGTAGTGAGTTGGTGAGTTGGCTTATTCGCCAAAAATTTACAACAACCCTTATAATTAAATAAGAATGAAGGTAACTTTTCAGGTCTTTTAAAACTTGCGCATCCAGTAATTAATATTTTTCAGCAGTATTTAAAGGGATTGTTTTATTCACCATTGTCACATATATGTATAAAAATGTATTTTGAGCAAAAAATCTCACCAACTCACCCGTTTTCACTCACCTAACAAATCGGTGGTGAGTGGTTTTGGTTAGATAATCTCACGTGAGGTTGAAATTCTTCATCGTCTCGATCTCGACAGGAAATAATTCAATCTGTCAATAACAACTTTCATACTTTTCAAATCGTCGAGGTTATGTTTACTTTAGTTAAATAGCCTAAAATGAATATTGATACTTACAATTGTGTGATTAAACATTTAAAATAAAATAAGATTGTAATTATGTTCTAAATATAACAATGCAAGTCATTTAGAATCTTTAAATTAATAGAACTGGCAATATTTAATGTTGTTATTGTTTTGACGGTTGAAACCGGATGCTAACATAAACTTCAATTTTACCATCTCGAGCCAGTCGGTAAGGAGCAAACTAGTGAGATGTAACTCACGACTCACTCGATTCAAAAATTGGGCCCCTGGGGACCTCCAAATAAAAAGTAACATGGCCGCGGGCTTAGTTCTTACTATGATTACAAACGTAATAGCGTATTCCTTCTAAGGAAATTCACTAATAACTTTCCCTACTAAACAAAGAACGGTAGTAACTTTGTTCTAATATTAAACGTTTTTGTGAATTCTAAAGTCACAACCAAGAAACTTACCTACTTCTTATCTCTGAAGTCTTGGTCACAGTTAGATATTCAGGTGTTCTTTCCTCGGTTGGGGCTTCGTAGAGTGAGCCCTTTTTATTATGTATGCTCGTAAGAGTGGTCATTTGTAAATTCTATTGTTGTGTAGTTTGGTTTATCAGTTGGTTATTAAGTTTACTAAGGAAAGTGATTGGAAAGTGATAAGGGAATCATTTTGATTGTGATCTTGTGAATGTTGGCAGGACTGTGTGTGGGCGGCGCGTGCGAGTGGAGATGTCGAACGGCGCACGCAAGAGTGGTTATCGTGGCCCGCCGCCACGCCGCAGCCGTCCGTTCCACCCTGAGGACCGATGTTACGAGTGCGGCGAGCGCGGCCACTACGCACGTGACTGCACACGCTACCGCGGCCGGGGGCGTCGCAGGTGGGTTGCCAACCTCAACTCGCTCACTCACTTCTTGTTCAATTTCCAGATCTAGATTATTACTGGGCGTAAGGAGATTTTTAGTAACAGTCGTGACAAAAGAGATGTAAATCATGTAACATCACACTTAGTGATGTTTGTTGGCACTAAAATAAATTTTTCCAAGCAGTGAATTTAAAGTAAAAATCAAACAGGTATGTATTTAGTCAAAGAACTTTAAAAAACTTTTATACCAGTGTTATTTGAGACAAAGTTTTGTGTAGATTGAACTTTTTTTACATCCTATTGAAACTTATTTTTTGGCCCGTTTTGAGATCTGGATGATAAAATAAGTAACATTTCTTATTTCTTTATAATTTGCATTTAAATTTCATATACCATTCACTAAATGTGCACAGTTATAAAATTTTTATTTTGTTTCGGTTTCTTTATATTAGTTTTTTCTGTAATAAAATGTTATTTTTATAGGGGGGTTGTGGGTTCGGCTGTAAACAGAACTCCTAAACAATTGTCTTCCTGACGTTTTTATAGGAAGTGGGGCTGAGTGGTGATTACACAGCACACAGCCTGCTTCTAACGAACGACGCAGAGAATGTTAATCTGAACTGCGTAGACACTTCTGTACCTCGCCCTGCGCTCTGTGTCTCCGGGTTAAGACTCACTGCGCCTCGCCTCTGCACACTAATCCTGCCAATCATTTCTACGGCTCCAGTCTCAATCGTCGCTTTTCCTGTTTTCAATTCTGTGGCGGTCCCAAATATTATTGTAATTGAAGGGCAACAATGGTCATGTGATTGCTGACCATTTAGATAAGTTACAAATTTCGAGAAGCATCAAAATTTAATTGCCCTCAGTTTCTAAGCCGTTGTCTGCTTCTAAATCATTAAACATAACATACTTTCATAGTATAACCACACATTATAAATGGATACATAAGAGTCATTGTAAAGTTAAGTTTGTTTTCTTACCTTGTTAATGATCTAGTAGAGTATCAAATTAAATTAACCAACCAGTTTACCATGGTAAAAATCAATTACTGAATTTCTCTTGTTAAAACTCAATATTTCTTATCAAGTTATGATTGTTTATTCGGTAGTTTGGTAAATTCCTTAGTAATAACTTCCATTTTTATACCTAATTTGATCCGACCTGTACATCAAGTGTGGAACATACTGATCGGGTAGGGGGAAGAGATGATTGGCAGAGGCGATGAGAGAAAGAGAAAGAAAGAAAACGATTCTGTTTCTGCCTCTAAGTTTTGTAGACTTCGTAGCTCGACACTCAATCTGCGGTTCTCAATCTGCGGTTTAGACACACTCGCTCACTCTCTGTTATGTGAGTTTATTTGACACATTGCCTAAAATCAAACCCATTCAGTCACGGTAACAAAGTACCTGTATTTTACATATTATTAACATAGGTATATTGTAGAGGTTTTGTAGTGTTACAGACTTGTTTCATATTTTGTTGGGTTAAATGTCATTAGCCAAGTGTCATGATTTCCTATTCATTCTGTAAACTGTGAAATGTTTAGTTTTAATTTGATCCATTCACAATTTACAGGGTTTCCTTCTTTTTTTTGGTCACAAATGAATTTTATCTGCTTATTTACGAGCTGGTTAAAATCAAAGTGGTGTAGTACATTTTTGTGGTAAATAGAGGTGACAAACGTGTAGTAACAGAATCTCTGAGCTGAGATCTTTTAAATGGAATATTGGCCTACGTCCAAGATTGCCCAGCAGCCCTATAGAATTCAACAGTCGTTACATTCAACAGAAACAGCTATCTGTTGAAAGTAGAAGTGGTGTATGTGGGACTTGCACCGCTACAAGTCTTACTTACTTAAAATTACTTTAAACTGATCGTTTACTGGTAAAGTGGTGTAAATCCACAAAAAAATATAAACTAAATAGTATATTTCCTCACTAGTCCGGAAAGTGGTTGTTATCGGTGCAAGATCGAGTTTCAAGTACGAGGCGAAGCCGAGTACTTGAATTCGATCGAGCACCGATATACCACTTTCGTACGAGTTACGAACAGTACTTTTCATCATACCACCTTTAATAAATTTACAGTTTGGATAAAAATTAATAAATTTTTACCTATATAACCCCTCTTACGTTGTTATTTGTTTATCTTGTATTTGAACTATTTACAGCTGTTATTAAAAATAAAAATAAATTAACTTGTTTAGTGTCCCGAAAACCACTGTTTCGCGGTCTAGTCCCGAAAACTTTGTTTACCAACACGTTCATCCAACCCACCGGGAATCAACTAGTTTCGATCACAGCTGACCGATCCGAAAACAACGTTTATCACAATGGTATGATGAAAAAGTATTTACAAACATTTTATTGCAATAAAATTGGTTTTTAAATTCATTGTGGCCCATTGACAGCAATTGAAACACAATTAAAATCATTACATCAATAAATTAGTGATTTTTTAAAGCTGTGCCAAGTTTAGACTTTTAACTCAAAACTATGTTTATGTGAACTTGCACCACTTTGATTTTAGCAGGCTTATATGACAATAATCATCATCATCGTCATCATCATTTAAATGTTGCAACATTTATTTTTATACACATTTAATTAAAGGCTTTGCAAACTAAACGTAACAAAGAATACTACATTAGTTCTTTTATTTTGTAGACTTACCTTTCTAAAAGCTATTTCAAAAGTTGATTTTAAATGAATTATTTACCAATCTGAAACAAAGTACTTTGCTTTTTTTATTGATAGAACTTTATCCTATTAGTTTTCTGTCACCTAAATTTTGGACTTGTCCTTTCTATAGTGGTTCATATAAGTGTCAAGGGGTTTCATCTGGTTTTGTAATGAGTGACAGTTTTGCACGGTAATGGGTCATTAACGGAATATTAGTCTACATGTCTATACACTTGTAATGAGGAAAACACTTATGGTTTTAGTTGTATTATTTAGATTATGATTTTTCCTGGAATAAATATTCCAAACTAGAAAACATGCTGAGCTAAAGTAAAATTTTACTGAGGTTGGGAGTTTTTCATATTACTTATATTTTGAGTTTCTCGTGTACATTTAAATTCTTAACATATTCCTCATGGTATCTGCTTATGAATAAATAGTTAAACTAGTTTCGGGTGAGTAGCTGATTCTAAAACATTCAAAAATTGTTTTAATTAAAATAATGACAAGTGTGTTTGATATGTCCTCATAACTTTTTTTCTGTTTGGTAAAATGCAGGGTCAAATAGAAAAGTTTGTCCTTAACTCTTAATATACATGATATTTACTACTGCCATTACTAAATGGTAAATACCTAGATCAAAAGTGATCGATTTTTAACAGTCTCATTGGTCATCAAACATAAAACTGAGTTGAACAGCTAAAATTTGTCTCTATTTATGTCCTGCGTAGTATGTGTATTGTGTAATTGCATACAATAACCAGATGATTTATTAGAAAACATAAAGAACATGCATTAGGTACTTCTTACCTTTCTAGATCTTCTGAGATCTCTATTTTCATATTATACCAATCCCGTTTTTATAAAAAAATTACATTACCCTTATGCAACAGATAAATGTCATTTGATGTTAATTTTGATCTGAAAGTGACACTATCTAAATTTCTTCCAATAAACCCACAGCAAAATGATGGCTTGAAAAAAAAAATACCTAGACCCTAGTTGCCTTAAAGATTAATTCTGTTAATTTAAACATCTTTTAAGGTTAGGATTTCATTAAAAACTCATTAGGCTTTGACATGACAGAGGAGGAACATATAGGACTCTGCTAACACATTAAATGGAAAGATGAGCCGATAAAATTTTGATAAACTCTTATTCTTAACAGACATTTTTATTAAGTTTTCAAGATTTTCTGTTGTTTGCAAAAATATTACACAACAATTTATTAAACATACAATTACAGGTTTAAATATTTAATTAGTTGTTATCCAAATATTGTGATATCAACTAGTTTCGAATCTTAGATGGAACCAAACCACCTTTAAAATGTATGGAATGTTTGAAACCGAAACCAAACAATATTTTTTTAAACCCGGTAAATTGTTGTAAAAATGTATAATAATTATGCGTTGTTTGCAAGTTTTAATTTCAAATCCATCTTGAAAGAAACACCCTTTGTGTAGGATTGATTTTCGAAATAAACACCCTGTATTTGAAGGTCAGTCTAATCTAATTCCTCCTCTGAAACGTCTCGATACATCATATTCTCTACCTCATCTCTATAACTACTGTCATGTGATGTATGCCACTTCGCAATCATAACACACTGGGGTGTTTGTCCCCCAGGTCGTATAGCCGCAGCAGGTCACGCTCGAGGTCCCGTGACCGCCGCAGCCGCAGCCGTAGTGCATCGCGCAGCCGCTCCCGCGGCCGCAGCAAGTCCCGCACGCCTAAGGACCGCAGCAAGTCGAGGTCCAAGTCCCGGTCCAGGTCGCGCAGCAGGTAAACACGATCGCAAGGTACTGTTTGCTTTTTGTTTCCGCTTTTTTTTAGTTAATAGTTTAGTTTTAGCAAGGGTTTCCGCTAGTGTTAATAAAGTTTTAAATTATTGGTAGTTGGCCTAAAAGCTCAGCTATGCAATTGTGTTAATTTTTTCCTTATGGAATCGTTATAATAAATTTAATTTTTTTGGCCCTTTTATGTCAGTCACTTCAATACTCAACAGTGATGTTTTTTCTTCTCTTTTTTAGTTAGAAGTGTTATTATTATTTTTGTTTATTTTTTTTAGGAATTAAGACTAGCGGATTTCCTAATTGAAGATACTCTCTTTTATCAACTTTTTAAAATGGTATGATTTCAATTAATTTTTAAATGGTATGATTTTGAGCAACAATGTGCTCACCAATGATTTTTTATCTGTACAAATTATTGTGTATTAAATTTCTGATGGAGCCCTTGGGTCAACTCTTTACTTTTAACTAGCTGATTATGATGCCAAAGAGTCGAATTACTTAAATTACATGTTTCTACCATAGCTTTTGACTCTTCACCATATGAAATGATTCTTAAATTTGTCTCTAACCCTAGTTAGGCTAAACTTGTTGTCTGTAACAATGGTTGGTGATAATAATGTGTTGGTACCACTATTTCAAATTCGTTACTGGTACCAGATCAAAATTTTTACCGATGTTACCAAACGAATTTAAAAAAATGTATCACTATTTTAGGCCCAATTGAAAACAAATTTGAATTATAATGTAAACTTGTAATTTACTCTCTTTTATCAACTTTTTAAAATGGTATGATTTTAATTTTTAAGTGGTAGTACCAGGGGGACCGAGCTTAAGCTTGGTAAAATTATTACTTTCGTTTCTCACACAAAGCTCGTTCGCTCCGCTCACTCGTCAGGCGGAAAGTTTGTTGCACATTAGTATGATTTTCCTTAAACCACAGGTTAAAGATGTAACACATTGTTTATTTTATCTACAGTTATCAGCTGATTTTTGTTCAATTTAAAAATCTCCATAAGGATAACATGGGATCTTTGAAGTGCTGTTGCGCAAAAACCGGATTTTTCCCAGCTATGGGACCAGCTCCAATCGATTTCTGATGGCCAAAACCCCCATATTCAATCAAGAAATCAAAAATCCTTGGAGCGAAAAAAAACTTTGCCCGGACAAACGGAGCTTGTTTTAGAGTATAAGATAAGATATGATTTTGAGCAACAATGTGCTCACCAATGATTTTTTATCTGTACAAATTATTGTGTATTAAATTTCTGATGGAGCCCTTGGGTCAACTCACTTTTAACTAGCTGATTATGATGCCAAAGTGTCGAATTACTTAAATTACATGTTTCTACCATAGCTTTTGACTTTTCACCGTATGAAATGATTCTTAAAACTGTCTTTAACCCTAGTTAGGCTAAACTCGTTATCTGTAATAATGGTTGGTTATAATAATGTGTTGCTACTACTATTTCAAATTCGGGACTGGTACCAGACCAAAATTGTTACCGATGTTACCGAACTAATTACAAAAAGGTGTCACTATTTTGGCCCGATTGAAAACAAATTTGTATTAGTAATTTGACAATACAATAATAATGTAAACTCGTAATTTCAGAAGAGGAAAGAATTGTGGCTATTAATTAAGAACGGTTTTATTTTGGAATCTGATTAAACGATTATTTTATCCATCAACACTTGCTTGATTCTTTCATCTGCTGCCCTAGAAACTCGTACTAGTTGTACAGCCGTTACGATCAGTAGTTAGCTTGTCTTCATCTTTGCTGATGAGGCTGTCAACTGTCAACTAATTCTTAAGTCATGTTATCATCATTTTTCTGAGGCGTAATACAAAAAAATTTGGTTCTATTTATAGTCTAGGTACTGTACTGAGGTACCGTTACTGACTTTTCAACATCGATTCTCCGCACTGTACTTTTCCTAAGAAATGGTGGTACCGACACATGGTGAAATTTAAAAATATTTTGGCAAATAACAAAAATATTTTATAGTATTTAACAAGTTTGTTGGACCAAGTTAGCTCTACATTTTTTAAATGCAAGAAAATATGATAACCGGGTGTCTGCTGATACTGGAATTATACTGGAATTTTATTTCCATTCTAGAAATACCGAAATTGTACAGAATTTCCAAAAAGATACTGCAATTTTTTAGTTTTATTAAAATCCGTATTTTTTTTTTTTTTTTTTTTTTTTTTGAAATACCGGAATGTAAAATATTGATTTTCCCTTGTAATTTGTACATACTAATGTAAAAATATTTGACTGGTCAATTTTGTTATTCATGTTTGCAAGCCAAAATCAGAAAACTGGTAGTTCTTCTATTCAATTAGTTTGATCATGAAATGTAAACAAATGTGTTAAGAAAACGTTTGATACCCTAAATTTAAATTTCTTTCTTAAATTTTATTCATGTTCTAGTTTTTTTTTCATTTTCTTTCACTCTTAGGTATTAATCTGGAGTTTCATAAATTTTTTGATTTTATCCTTATTTTTATAATTTATTTTTGTTAAAAAATAAATGCAAAAAAGCGAGATGAATGTAGGGCTATAAGGGGAGTTGGGAGGCCCTCATGAAAAATAATACTAACATATTTAAACAAATGTTATCGTTGGAAAGTACTTACGGTATCAATCATAAGTGTTTTATCTCAAAACAAAAACACATATTAAATTGGTTTAAATGAGCAAAATGTCATAATTGTCACTCCATGGTTGGATTTATAGTTCGTGAGGAAAACTGGAAATTAAAAATAAAGGAAATACTGGAAATAATACTGGAATTCTAAAATCAGATTTCAGTAGACCCTCTGGATAATGAAGTCACGGTTGTTACTATCTCTGGCAAATGTGAAATCAACAATTAGAGTTCCAACAATGGATATTATTGGCCTTTTTTTTTGTTAATCACGATCTATGAAACTTATGAAAAAACATATTAGGCCTACAGGTAGAGCGGTTACATTTGCTTTATAGTTTATTCGGAACCTTATTTTAGAGAATTTCTGCTAAGAGAGTATCTTAAATTTTGTTTGTTAATTCATGGTAGTTTATTCATTTTTGAGTTGCTTTGTTCCTAGTGCTTGTCTATCTTTAAGCAATTGAATATACTCATGGTTTAATTACAAATGTAGTACTTACAAGTTATCCATATCTGTAACTATGAAGTGACTAGGGATGGTCGAGTCCCGAACTCAAATTTGAAAATTTTGGCGTAACTAATACTTTCTCCATATACACATTTATAGGGGGAAAGAGGATTCCAAAATGAATATATACATCATCAAAGTAAATTGGAAAATTTTTACAAACACAATACTTTCTCCATATACTATGGTATAGGGGGAGAAAGTAAAAAGCATTCCCGTTCATCCCTAGAAGTTAGTGGACCAACTGGAGGTCACTAGTAACATGAATCATGTGGCTGGTGATGATTTTCATGTATTTTACTTATATTTTATAATATCTGATTTAATTTCTCATGTGGATTATGCCAATAATCCATTGTTAAACTTGGATCCAATTGTTATTCCTACACATAAAGGAATAAATCAAATACATTTAATTCAATTTAACAAATAATATTTTAGTTTTAGTAGGATAAATCTTAGAAACAAAATTTGTATTCCTTGATCGTAGGTTTTAAACCTTGTTTGTTGAATGTTGTGGCCAACAAATATTACTAAAATTTTTGTTTTTTTTCAGAGCAAATTAAACATCCCAACTTTAGTTTCCACATTACACCTATGTCAAGGTAAGTTATATTTTCACTTCTTTCCCATACCATATTAACTTAAATCCGTCTGTTTTGTCTTGGGGTATGTATGACTTACAGAAAAATACATCTTGATGGTGAGAGGGTTTGTCCTTTTTGGGGCAATTCAGCTGATTTAACCAAGATCTTTAAAATTCAAAAGTGAATTTTTATTGTTTTGGCGAGGCTCAAGAAGCGTGACCACTACATGTTTTTTATGTTTTTAATAATATGATATGAATATAATAATATTAATCATATATGCATATGTTTTTTAGAACATTTAAGGTTGCCCTCTCACTTAATAGTTATCAAATTCGCCTTTCCAAAAACAATCCAAAACTCTGAAAATGACAGGAGCACCTATGCCTCGAGAACACGAGATGCTACAAAAAAATCAAGCAGCTGTCCACCACAGACATTATATAAGAAAATTGAAAACGTTTTAGAAAAAGCTTTGCTTATTATGGGGGTGGAAGAAGTTTTAGGGCAAGTGAGTTTTTTTTTTGAATTTAGGATTTCTTGGATGTTAAGAGTTTTTCTTGTATAAAAATAAATTTGACTACAGTGTGTTTGATCATTGTGTCTTAATTGGGGAATGAATAAAATTTCTATAGTGTTTGATTTTCATTTACAATGTTCTGCCTTTGTGTTGGGTTGTGTTTCAGTCATTAAGAAAAATGTGGTTGATCATATCCTGAACTCTAAACAAATTTTTGTATTTGTGAAAACTATGTTTACTAGTTATGAACCTCGATATGAAAAGGAATATTGTCGGTGAATCTTCAATAAACATGAAATGTTAACTGAAATATCACTTTCTGTTTCTTGGTCACACACAAAACCGATATAATTTGAACCACAATGCAGGTTCACTCTTGTTTCTCTAAATATATTTAGTGTACTTCTTTTAATCACACATTTGTCTTTTCCAGTATATATGGCTGCCACCACTCATTTGGAACAATTGGATGTTTTTGAAGATTGCAGGAAGCATTTCTTCATTCAGTGTAGTTTTACTTTTATGGTATCTTAAGTATTAGGTAATCAATGTTGTATTTTGACTATTTTGTACTAAGTTAATTTTTAATTCATACTTTTTTCCATAATAAGTCAGACAAATCTTATTTTTTAAGTTCTTTCAAATGGAGAGGAAATTATAAGTCTTAAGAACTGCTTAGTAACATTGTTGATGTTCTCAATGCATTGTTGGTGAGACATGTTTTAAAATGTTTATGTTTAGTGTGGTTTATGTGCGGCACGTTATAATACACAGCTCTCAATCAACATATTGATTGAATTGACATTTTTTACTTGCCTATCCACTCTTTCTTTGATTCTGTTCTATAAGATATTAGTTATCTCTGCATTTGAGAATTTTTGACAAGGTTTATTAAAAAAACTCATTACTATCATATTATATAGCTCTTAGTTTACATTAATAGTTTACTTGTGCAATTTTGGGCATTTAAAGATAAATATTCAAAATAGTTACTTTTAATACTCTTGGAAAAAAGTAAAATACTTTTGATGTTAACAGTTGGTGTCTTGTATGTCTTTAAAAATGTTTTGTTCCAAATCGTTTTACCTTAGTTAAAAATTTGATAATGTACAAATGAAAAACTTTTAGTTTATAATTTATCAATTTGTACAAATTTAACAAAAATGGTTTTAGTTATCAGTGTATTGTAGAGCTTATAAAACTATTAACCAGCTAAGAACTATGTTATTATTTGAATTTAAAATAAACCAATACATTTCCATTCTTGTTTTTAGTTATTTTAATCCCTTTGTTTTGAGATGGTTAGCTTACACATAATGTATACTTTGATTTTTATGTTAATTGGGTTATCTAAGTTAATTAATCAAATAATCAGTTTTTTAATTTTTTTTAAAGTTTACTGTGAAACATTTGTGGTACCAGCCAGAGTTGTTGGACTGGGAAGTATGTGGACTTCCATAAAATAATAATTTCACTAACCAGCAGAGTTTGGAATGAGATAACGTCTGTTTTGGTAATGTGTGATATTGTCGGTCCATACCGCCTCGAACCATACCACCCCTGACCATACCGAACACTATACGACATCTCTTTTCTGTCAAATTTACCATCATTGAGTTTTTGGTACCCCAGGAAAACAACGCTTTGATTCTAAAGGAAATGGGCAGCTGTAGTTAATTGAAAATCCAAGTGATGGTGTTAGTGTAGTGATGTTCAATTATCGCCTATCTTGGGTCATGTTTAGTTGGGGGCGGTCTGGCCAGGTCATCTGGTTTGCGATCGCCGAGGGCCCCAAGAGCCCCCTGCGACAAAGAGGGCCCCCAGGTAGGGGTCCATGATATTGCAAAATATTACAAACGAAATACGATACAAAAAATGTTGGAATAAATTACTTTCATCCCAAAACTTAAAACAATTACAAAATTTAGGCTACTTCAATTTTTGTTTGTTTGTATAACCATAAAGAAGCAACATTTTACGTCCATTTATATAATGTGTTAAAAAAGAATCTGTAGTACTCCATTATGTCATTGTGTCTATTTGGCTTTCTTAAAAAATAATATGATTAGTAATTTCGCATCATGGGGACACGACGACATGATGGTATTTAAATGCTGTATTCCACTACTCAAAAGCGTGGAATTTGATATAGATATTACTTGCGAATTTCCAAATTAGTAATATTAACTTTGACCGGATGAACCTGTAAACATAATTTCATTACGTGCTCATAAATATGGGAAAAATGTCTATTCTCCTTATGATAAATATAGGGAAATAGTATGCAGGTATGCTGCCATGGGAAACACTAAAAGTAGATTTTAAGCATAAAAAATTATTTGGACCATTAAAGCCATATACTAAGTTTCATCAATATCTGTCCTTAAATAAAAGAGGTTGCCTATTCTCCAACATGGGAAAAGAGTATGCAGGTTTGCTGCCATGATAAGTACAAAAACCAAGATTTTTTAACAAATGGTTGGATTTCAACCAAATGAAGCTAAATACCGAGTTTCATCCAAAAATATTGGTTAATAAGTGAAATATTAACACATCCTTATTCTCCATAAGATTAATATTGGAGCCCCAAAATACAATGTACTTAAAAGACTTTTTAATATCTCGGTAACCAACGGAAGTAGAGCAAAGCTTCTAAATAGTAAATTGTTTTTTTTTTTTTTTTTTTTTTTTTACTAAATCCAGTGGTAAAAATAAAATTAAAAAAAAAATTTCATATGAAAAATGCAAAAAAAAAACATTTTTGGGGTACATGTTACAATGTTGGGTCGTTATGTCTGGTTTACGAACTCATCCGAATAAACGTAGGATTACACATCTCTACCAAATTTGGTGTTGAGGTTTTACGAGAGTTATCGTGTCTAGGGACACATACATATATTTTTTAGAGTTTAGTTTTTCTACTGCAATGTGTTAAAACGTTAACTGGGGGTGTCCAGACTTTAGCTTGCTTACCCATCTCAAATTTTAAAATGGCTGCCGCTGCCATTTTGGTTAGGGTGAGATAATGACCTCCGGTTTGCACAATCTAATTTCTCTTGATAATATGTTAAAAATGAGGGGTCACTTAATAGGGGGTTGCTTTTGAAAATTTGGGGCTGGCCCAAAATACCCTGTTTTGGGGGCAGGGGCGAATTTGAGTCTTTGATGAAAAAGTACGGGTTTTTATGTTGTAAACATGTGCTGAGTTTGGTTTTCCTACTGCAACGCGTTATAAAGTTATTGAGGGTGTCCAGACTTTTGCCTAACCCTGTAGACTATTTTGTAAATACACATAAAGACAGATAGGCAGGAAATTAGGGCCAGAGGACCATGTTCCTATGGTGAAATGTGTTCGCCTTGACCTAATCGATAACATTATATACCATTGTAAAAAGCGTTACGGGACACAATGTATTTTTATATAGGTAATTTTAGGGTGTCCCCCACCCAAGATTATAAGAGTAAATTTCAGTAGTGAGTTACACATGTGGCTGTTGGCTGTATATATTCTTTATAAGATTTATTTTGTAGCCTATTAATTTTATGTGATGTATTTAGAATTTCCTGAAAACATGACAGTCCATTGGTCTTAAACATAAGTTTTACCATTTACTTAGCAATATATTTGAATGAAATGGGTTACTTTTATTTGAAGTTGGACTTTTCATATTGAACAAGCTCTACATTAAGAATTACGAGTCAACGGGTTCAAGCTATATTTACGAGGTGATTACGTTTTAATTTACATGTACACAGAAAACAAATTTATGGAGGAAATTCATAATGGAATATTTTTATAATGTTGACATCAATCAGATGGGAAAGTTGGATCATTGACTTGTATTCATAGTCAATGAATGGTTGAATGTAACTGCTTACATTTGTGCTTGTACCATCATAGGCTATTTTATAAGCATAAATTTGAAAAATGTAACAATTACATGATAAAGACATACAATACTTTTGGAAGAGGGTAATTTACCTGAATTGCCTTTTTCTGCTACTTTATCCTTATAAGGAAGACACGTGTTTTGGAAGTTCAAAATACCATGTTTAGATCACATGTACAATAACTTAATTTGTATTTTCAAGTTTTTTGTCTCCGAATCACTTGAATTAACTATAAAGGTTTAAGTTTACCTGAGTCTGCCGACATGATTCTCTGTCTCCTTTTTAGGTGACGCGTTTCGAGTATTAAATACTCATTGTCGATTAAATCATCACTCGTACGAGGTCGTCAAAGTTTTTAAAATCACAAACAATACAAACATACAAAACATTTAGGACTCGACACGGCCGGCTCGCGTGCGCGCACTGATGGCACTGATAACCAAAGTGGGTTCAAGTGCGCGCACGCGAGCCGGCCGAGTCGAGTCCTAAATGTTTTGTATGTTTGTGATTTTAAAAACTTTGACGACCTCGTACGAGTGATGATTTAAGTGTTCTTGTAGGTAAGGTTCGACAATGAGTATTTAATACTCGAAACGCGTCACCTAGAAAGGAGACAGAGAATCACGTCGGCAGACTCAGGTAAACTTAAACCTTTATAACTTAATTTGACTATGACTAATTATCCTGCCCATTAGTTGGGACTAAAAATTAACTTCAATCACTCTTAGCTCCCTAACCATAAGGATTAGAGACAAATGTCAAAAAATAAAGTCTTAAAATAAAAAAATGACAAAAATAGGGGTTCCAATATGGTTGGCCACCATATTGGAAAAATGACAGAAAATTAAAAAAATTGAAATACACACCTGAAAGCAACATAAAAAAGGAAAGGGGGTCCTCTTAACAAGTATACTGTCAGGCATAAAATAAAAAAGTTAGCTATTGTAACACTTAAGGCTGGACACCCGGTATATTGATCCTATGATTAATAAACAGCAGCAAAACATTTTTGTTCCAAGGTGGCACTTTTTTCAGTGGGTTAATCTCACGAATAGCTCTCTAATGGTGAATTTTATCTCACAGGCCCCTAGATATTATTATTTCCTTTTATTAATACTAGGGATTGTCCACTGGTTGAAATTCAACCAAAAACTCAATTTATCTTGAGCCATTTGGATTTAAAACGGTTCATAACTGAAACACCTGTTCTTCCTGGTTGTAGCATTTGTTATTATAACGTGTAATGATTCGATCAATTATCCTTCTCCCATAAAAATAAAGCCTCTAGGTCATAGCTCTGGAGGCCGATGTAAATTGTAATGTGATTCTGCTCATCTACAGGACACTACCTTTCTAACGGTATTCCCTGATTTCACCTACTATGCAAACGAGCTGGAAAAGGAGGAAAAGATACATGCTTGCATGCAGATAAAAGTAAACATAACCTAGTCAATCTGAAATAGTTATTTATGCTTCTAGGGACTAAAGTACAATTTTTTTCTCCCTGAAGGGAAACTGTTGGGAGAAAAGTAGGACTTTAGTCCCTTGATGCATACAACGTTTTCCTCCACATACACGAATAACATTCAGGCCTAATATAATTTAATTTAGACCGTGTATACTTTACCTTCATATGATCCCTAGCTCCGTCAAGCTGGATCAGTCACATCAATATAAAAAACACACAAGGAAGGCTATATCATTTTTAAAGAACACGAAAAACAAAATAGAATTTAAGCCTAGTCAAAAAAATTACACTTATGTTTTGGACTTCTTATGTTAATAGCTTACCCAAGCGAAATGTAAACAAACACATACAATGCTCACTGCTGACAGATTGGTCAGCAGTGAGCAGCAGCTACAGCTGCTATTAGTAAACAAAGAGTAACGAAACAAATACAACAATACAAGTAACAGCTGACTGTGGCTCATGTTCTTTTTAATCTCTCTTTTAATGTTATTTTTATGTAACTAACTTTAGCCACGTGGTACAAAAAAAGTTGAGTTTTCCCTAGGTAGAAAAATTAAGTATTCAATTCACATGGGATAAAAACTGGTACTTTAGTACTCTATTCCAAGGAGTAAAATACGGCTTTAGATAGTAGGTGGAGGAAAAAGATTTTTTTTTACAACTTTATTAACTTTACAATCTGTTACAATTAAATTTGACCCAGAAGTAAAGATCATGTTGCATAAATTACAAAAGTTGACATAAAACATGAATTAGTGGTGGTTGTTCTTTGCCGACCCTAACGGAACATTAAAACAAATAGTTATGGTATTTAAACATACTAGTAAACGTGTTGCTCGAAATCGAGCAATTTATTTTAATACAATACAAATGTTACTTTTATCTCTAAATCATTGACGTCCGACCAATCCAATATTGTGAATATCTGCAATTACCAAAACTATACATATTTACAGCTGATTATTAACAGATGTTTAAAATGCTTTATTCAATCCCAATGTTATTTAAATGGGAAATTTTGAGATTTCAATGGTGGATAACGCCTTTATTTTCCGTCAGATTCTCATCAGTTTTTGGCGGAAACAACTACAGACCAAGCCCTATCCAACGACACCAAAAACTTGAAAATCGGTTGAAAATTGTAGCAGGATTTCTCAAGACAAAAAAACCCTTAGCGTATTAAATAAGTATAGATTTTGCAAGTCCAGAATTAATTGTGGCTCGTTTCAGTCTTTAGACACTTTGAATTGTTCAAGTCTACCCATGCAGCACAAATATGTATACAATACGTATAATTTACCTACCTACATAGTATAGTTTTTGTATACAATCCGTATAGGAACGTATATAATACAGATTGTATCCGTAAATATGTCATACCTAAATATGTATTATATGCGTATTGTAAAGTATTAAACTACGGATATAATACATATTATATATCCATATATAATATGTATATTTTTAGAGAAAATTGAGCATACCATATATGTATATAATACATATTTTATACATAGATGATACATATTTGATATGACATATTAATAAAAAGTGCCTCCAAAAACATTTGTCAAAAAAATCAATAAATAAATTATACAGGGTGTCTATAAAAAACCTTTACAACTTTACTATCCTCCCACCCTCTTTCCATGTAACATATACAACAGTTATATATACTGTTGTAAATATACAACAGAGAGATAATTTGTTATTTGAAAGTATTGCGTGCACATATCACAACATAGAAGCAATTAACTAATGTCCAACTAATTACAACGCATCTTAATTACATAACCACCGATGTTTTACTCACCCTATAATTATCACAGTTTTTCATACCTGGCTCCTAATTGCACCGACCGCCAGCTCCCGTAATGACGCTCTCACGTTAATGTGTCAATTACCGGCGCTTCCAGTAGATGGCACGACCGTCGCACATGGTCGAATGATCGTGGTCTACACGCTACACGATTAGATCAGGGCCACGATCGTGTAAGCGAGCGATGATTACAACAGAATGGTCCGAGGGCCCATCAAGGAGCGGGATTTTATGAGGGCAATGCTACGGAGTTGATGTAAATTGTATTTAACAATTTGTTGTTTCCTATTTATGCCTGTTGATACTTGTTCCTTGTGCTGTACCTTATGTAAGGACATAATTAATTTTGGAAATATTCCTTTTGTTACTTAACTTGGTTTATTAAGATATTTACAGTGAAAGGTCTTTTTCAATTATCTAAGCCCATTTTTACACTTTATTAATTAGTTAAAAATATGTTTATTTAATTTGGGAATCTGCCAACAGTCCTCTTATCTCCAACCCTAAACAAACAAAATCAAACCTTCTTAGATATCTAACAAAATAAAATATTTTAATCTGAAAACATTGTTCAAAAAAATTAAATACAATTTTATATTCAATCTGGCACATTTACTTTTATTAAATAATGAAATTAATCCTACCTCACACAGAAGGTGTTTTCATTTATCCTGCTGGCATTCAAATAGACAGGTTTAAAACTTAATTTTCATGAAATTGTGGCAAAAGGCAGAGGAAGAGTCCATCCCATTTAAACAGGGGTGCTTCAAGACAAGCCAGTAAGTTAAGTTAAATATATGTATACAATGTAAGATAAATGTTTGATTTTAATTGATATAAAAAAATGATATTTCCTGTTACGGTACATCTCTCCTCTCCTATCAATAAAATCAAACTCTAAATAAACATCTCAAAATCAACCAAAATATCTATTACTCAAGATTAAATCCTACATGGGCTTCACAAACAGAGTTCCCTACTTAAACTATTATTTACAAACAAAATTTATCCTTCTTGGTTCTTCTTACAGTGAACCCACTGTAGCCTTAGGAATTGCAGATTACTCAGGCTCATCCTTCACAGAACAGCTTGCAGGGGGAAGGGAAGTGGCTATTATGTTTAGAATATTTGTTATCTCTGACCGCATTCCTATCTATCCTTTTTTAAATTCCAACATATTATTCAACTTTTACTTTCAGTTCTCCTGTAGTATGTCTCATGGAAACATCGCGTCGTGTTTTATTTAAGTTTTTCTTTCGAGTGTGCATGTTTTAGAGTGAGATTTGTGTTTTGTGAAGTGTGAAGTGCAGTGTGAAGTGCAGTGTGAAGTGCAGTGTGAAGTGTAGTGTGAAGTGTTGTGTGAAAGTTTTCTGTCAATAAAACTAAAATCAGCCATACACCATTCGTATCCCATCCATACACCCTTTCATACCAAGTCATAGTCCAGTACAGTAAAACTAAATTTAAAGTCAAGTTTAGTAAAGTGTCAAAAGTCCCACCCACTCACAAAACTGGTTTAAACCACCCTAAAATCTAACTTTAAAAATCTCTTTTTTTTATTTAAAGTTTATTTATTTACACTTCCCATGACGCAGTAATATATAATAAATTACCCTTTAATTTATTTCCATTCAACATACCGTAGAGCCTTTTTTTTACATTTAAAACAAAATATTTCTTAAATAACAAAACATTTAAAACTTTATTTTAACTTCAAAGATTTTATATGCGCTCTTTTAACAATTGACAAATCATTTAATCTTTGAATAATTACTGACACAGGACTCAAAAAATACAAAATCCTAAATGGTCCGGTGTACCTTAAGTCCATTTTTGCTTGATATTTATTTCCTTTGTTACTCAAGCTTTGTACTTTTAAATACACAATTGAACCTATCTTGAAAGGATGCTTCACTCTGTCTTCTTTGTACTTCTCTCTGTTCTTGTTAAATCCCACAGATTTTTTACAATTTTTTATTGCTCTGTCCATTATTTGTTTCATTTCATCTTTACTTAAACTACTATTTACAATATCGTTGAGTTTCCATAAGTTTGATAAACCATGATTCGGGGCGTGTTTAAACATTAATTCAAAAGCAGTAAATTTTGTGCTCTCATTTACAGCTGTATTTAAACTCATTTGTAAATACTTGATGTCTTGATCCCATCTTGTCTGACAATCATGATAATATGCCCTCAGTTGATTCTTCAAATTCAAAATGTATCTTTCGGCTCTATTTGCACTCGCTCTGTACGGTATTATCTTGTAGTGATCAATGGCATTTTTAAATACAAACTTCTTAAATTCATGACTTCTAAAACAGCTTGCATTGTCTGATATGAGTTTTTTACAACTTCCAAAGGAATTAAAAATTAACTCCTCTAATTTCTGTATGATGGTGTGAGCTTTAGTATTTTTTATCGGAATCAACCATAAGTATTTAGTCATGTCATCTAGAACAATTAAGATGTGTGCATTTCCTTTTACAGACCGTGTTAATGGACCTGCTGTGTCAATGTATAGCTTGTCTAAAGGATTTTTTGTCTGTCCTGCTATTAACTCCCCTTCATACTGTCTTTGGGCTGGTTTAGCCATTTTACAAACTTCACATGATTTAACTCTTTCTTTCACTTGTCTTGCTAAGTTAGGCCTATAAAAACATTTCAATATTTTATTTACCGTTCTGTTTTGCCCTAAGTGTCCTACAAATACACTTACATGGTAATACTTAAATAACATATCAATCAAACTCTCCGGAACATAAACCTGACCTTTACTCTTCTCATTTTTCTTCCACATTAGAACATTATTCCAAACATAAAAATTGTCCTTATTTGTTTTATTCTTGATACTATTAAATATTTCCATACACTCATTATCAGATCTTTGGAGTTCAGCAATGTTCCCATAAGCTAATGGAAATTGATTTATTACACTAACTGTTTGTGATAAATGTTTACTATTTACAGATCGAAACTTTTTGCTTGTTTTACTGTTTATTTCTTTAAATTCACATTCTTCTGGTAACACATCGACAACTTCTATAGGGCAGTCCTCTTTAAACATTCTTGAAAGACAATCCGCTACAGGATTTTGTGCCGACTTTACATGCATTACTTTAAACGGTAGGCTTATTATGTACTCAACCCATCTACCTAATTTCCCAAGTTTTCTAAAATGTGACAGCACCCAAGATAAAGCATGGTTGTCAGTGATTAAGTAAAAGGGCTGGATTTCTAAAAAGGAGTAGAATTTTTTTATGCTTAGTACAACAGACAATGCCTCCTTTTCATACACACTTAGATTTCTTTCACTATCTGAAAATTTCTTTGAGTAATAAGCAATTGGCAACTTATCCCCAAGTTCATTACTTTGCAGTAAGACAGAACCACACGCCACATCAGAAGCATCTGTCATTAGTGTGAAAGGGTTTTCAAAGTTTGGGATAGCAAGTACAGGTGGGTTCATTATGGCTTCCTTTAATTTATAAAAATTTGTGTCACATTCTTCTGTCCAAACAAATTTACTCCTTTTCTTTCTTAATTCATTTAATGGACTCGCTATTTCTGCATAGTTTTTTATGTACTTTGAGAAGAAAGAAACCATTCCTATGAAACTACTCACTTCTTTTGCATTTCTTGGCACCTTAAAATTAGCTATGGCTTCAGTTCTGGATTCATCTATTTTTATTTGGTTTTTTGATATTACATTTCCCAAATAACTAATTTCTTTATGGCATAGTTTGACTTTCTTTGGATTTACAGTAAGATTGTGTTTATTTAATCGGTCGATTACTTCCTTTAAATGAATTAAATGATCTTCTTTGGTTTTGGAAAATACCAGTATGTCATCAACAAAATTAATTACATATTCAATAATAATAATAATAATAAATTTTTATTCCGCTGACAAATTTACATTGTATGGGAATTTACAAAAGTCTTTCTATGTGTTTCACAATTTAAAACTCACAATTCCAGATTTTTCAACAAGATAATTCATTGTTTATTCATTTCATACTCAAAACTTTTTTAGTCTTTCAATTATTTTTAATTGTTTTTTTGTTTCTTCTTTCTTTTTTAGTTCTACTTCTTCTTCTTTCTTCCTTCTTCTTTCTCCTTTCTTTCAAATTTAATATCCCTGAATATTCTATCTAAGTATGCACTCAGTACCCCAGAACCTACATGTAAACCATATGGAATAGCGTTGAATTCATACAAGCTAAATGGAGTTGAAAATGCTGTTAAATGCTTACTTTTCTCTGCCAAACCTATTTGCATAAATGAGTTAGATAAATCCAACACACTGAAATATTCTGCATTCTGTAGGACATGATAACAATCATCTAGATTTCCAAGTGGGTGATTCACTCTTTCTAACTTGCCATTTAACTTGGAGTAATTTATTACTAGCCTTTGTTTATCCGAATTTGGCTTCTTAACTAAAAAGCTTGGGGAACTGTAAGCAGAAGTAGATGGCCTTATAACACCCTGTTGTAACAATTCATCCAAAATTTTTTTCATCTCCTGTAACTTGGGCGGTGACATGGGGTAAGGTCTTATATTCACAACCTCTGGGTCTTTAACCTTAATTTCAAATTTGAAATCTAATGCCTTTCCTATTCTTTCAGTAAAAACATTTGGGTATTTATTGATCAAATTCAAAATTTCTTCCTTCATATCCGAGCAACCGATATTCATTTCCTCTTCTTTATTCATGTTGTAGTTACCTCTGAGTCTTTCACTTCCTATACTGATCTTAATTTCCTTTTTAAAACCAAAGTGACAAATATTATCCTTTAAGTTCAAAACCATTTGTGTCTCTTTCATAAAACAGCTACTGAGTATTACATTATAACTCAATTTGGGAATAATGTGAAACTTCACATTCCAACAAAACTTGTTTACATGGATTTTTACAACGCAGCAACCGGTAACTTTTAATTTACTGTTATCTGCACTATAACATGATATGCTGTGATTAACTACCTTTTTTACCAAATTCTCTTTGCTAAGTTTATTAAACATAGATTCACTCAAAGCATTAATACCAGAACCTGTATCTAACAATGCTGATTCAATTAATTTTCCTCCTAATTTTACACTAATGGTTGGAAGAGTACTCATGACCTCGCCCTCATCTATTTTGTTGCAGTTGGAGTTTACAGTTTTGAATAACTTTTTTACTACTCTATTTTGTTGTCTCTTGATTTTCATTTTATCCTTACGGCACAATTTTTCTTGTTTTCTTGCACTGAGTATGACTTTATTCTGGGAAAGGCCAAAATTTTTCCTAAATCTATTTACATTATTTAACCTCTCCCTGGTGATCAGTTTTTTGGATTATTTCTGCAATGTCTTGCTATGTGTCCCGGACGCTTACATACATAACAAATTCTGTTATTTGAGGAACCAACTGTGGATTGATTTTTATGCTGGTAGCTACTTTGCTCTGATTTACCTCGCAATAAATTACAGTACCGTACATTTTGGCTATGTACGCAAATTTGCTCTAAATCCTTAAAAGTTTGTGGTTTCCCCATGAAAACAAGATTTGCTCTTGACTCTTGATTTAAACCCATTATGATAATTTCAACTAATTCACCTTCACTGTATGGACAGCATAAGACCTGTGAGTTCATCTTTACCGCATCAATGTACAACGCAAGTGGTTCATTAAATCTTTGCGGCCTATTCACTAAATCTCTTATCAGATTTTCCCTGAGATTTAAAGGTATGAAATATTTTAGTAAGTCAGATTGCAAGCTTTTAAGGTCTCTTCGCCTACCTTCAATGAGTTTACTTTGCAAAGGACCAGTTGTTTTAGGTATTAGCAACTCAACAATAGCTCTGTCCCCTAATTCTGTTTCCCTTCTAATTTGCAGCAAGGTTTTAAAAAATTCTAGTAACTCAGGCACTACTAAACCATTACAGTGTTTAATCCTAGACAAATAGTGCTCCAAAGGGTTTGGTAGCTTTTGATAAACATTTTTATCCCTTGACTCACTCTCCTCTCCATCTCTTTTAATTTCCCCTACTGGTGAAGTGGCAGGGTGGATAGCAGCAATACCTTTTTGTTCAGATAGTGAACCTTTATTATCTAAATTTGATAATGATTCATTTGATTCAAAAACCTCATTAAGATTTTCTTCTTCCATGTTACTGTCACTAAGTAAACGAATAGTTTTATTCAGGACTTCTGCATCACAGTTAACCTCTAATAGCTTATCACCAACCTCTTTAAGACTATTTGCAAGTTTTTCATAAAGACCTTTTTGAACACTTGTCATTTTGAACTTAACTATATTACTAAGCCTATTTTGGCAGTGTTCAAACTTTGCTTTTGCCCTAGCAATATCGATTGGCCTACTTGAATCAGAAAGCTCATTACTGTTTTCTACGCACTGATTTATTTTAATTTCTAAGGTTTGTAGCTCTTGTTCCATGTTTACTTTGTTTTCCAAATGTTTGTAACTTGCTTCTACATTTTGTTTTAAACATTTCCTCAACAGTTTACGAACTTCAATTGCTTGAGTGTTTTCTGCTACAACTACATTCCTAAGCTTCAACTCATATAAGTTTTCCTCTTTTGTTAACAGATCTGGTTCTGGTTTACTCATCATGAATTTATATTTGCTCAGAAAGGAGTGTTAATTAACAGTTTAGGAATATTTAGCAGAGTGGCGCACTTTATGTACCTTATGTAAGGACATAATTAATTTTGGAAATATTCCTTTTGTTACTTAACTTGGTTTATTAAGATATTTACAGTGAAAGGTCTTTTTCAATTATCTAAGCCCATTTTTACACTTTATTAATTAGTTAAAAATATGTTAATTTATTTTGGGAATCTGCCAACAGTCCTCTTATCTCCAACCCTAAACAAACAAAATCAAACCTTCTTAGATATCTAACAAAATAAAATATTTTAATCTGAAAACATTGTTCAAAAAAATTAAATACAATTTTATATTCAATCTGGCACATTTACTTTTATTAAATAATGAAATTAATCCTACCTCACACAGAAGGTGTTTTCATTTATCCTGCTGGCATTCAAATAGACAGGTTTAAAACTTAATTTTCATGAAATTGTGGCAAAAGGCAGAGGAAGAGTCCATCCCATTTAAACAGGGGTGCTTCAAGACAAGCCAGTAAGTTAAGTTAAATATATGTGTACAATGTAAGATAAATGTTTGATTTTAATTGATATAAAAAAATGATATTTCCTGTTACGGTACAGTGCACAATTCAGAAATAAACATCTTGCAATGGATGCGTCGAATTTTGTAGTAAATCGAAATGATCTACCTTCATCCACGTTCATACAAAATTTCCTATTGCCTTGTATGAATTAAAAATAGATAACGTAAAACATTCGCTTTGAAATTTTTCCCAACAATTTCTGTCCCTAATAGGCCTAATATACACTCAAACAAATAAATAGTATTTTGGCAACGTTTCAAGGACGAAGTACTGTAGAAACAAATTTTCTCGATTTTTAAGCACCATTAGAAAGAATCTAACCCCCCCCCCCCCTCCAATAACAAAAAAACCTATATCGAATGCAAACGTGTTGAACATATTGGTAAGTTATGTTCAGCACAAGAGTGATATGTTGCCAGAGTTTCCGAAAGCTATATTTGCCGCTGTATAACATTCCTTGAACACCAAGTCATTTTATGAACGAACAAATCTTTATGGAGTTCACAAGTTAAGTCAGATGAATATAAACAGGCAAGAAAACGTACTTATGATGAAATATTTTGTTTACAATGACTCATAAATAGTTTTTATTCTCTTTTGTTATGTAGCCTCTATGTTTATCCAACGGAATAAAGTAAGTTATTAAATTTTTAGTATGTGTTTGATATTACGCAAACCTGAATGCTACGCAATGAGAAGAAAACTCTTGAATTACATGAATTTACCATTCATTCAATGCCTGTATAGACCCCTGTAATCAATGAAAGAGTTCGCCAAGCTATCAACTAAAATATCGAGGTAAGGCTTTGCTAGATATTTGGTGAAAATATGAAGTTTAGTCTCTCTGAATATTGTTTAAACGGTGGCAGCGGCCGTAGCTCAGTGGTAGAGCTCTGGGTTATTACCCAGCAGGCCCGGGTTTAATTCCCGGCTCGGGGACAAAAAGATCGTTCGGCCGCTCCCGTGGTTCGGAAGTCACGTTAAGCCGTTTGTCCACCTGCATGGAAAACAAAAAAGTGCAGGCATTTCAGGCGAGGAGAACTATCAGTTAATTGCTGATCTCCCTCCACTAAAAGCCATACGATAATAATAAATTAAAACGGATAAAGTTTATAATCAAAGTGTGGGAACTGCGGTGTTAGCTTGAAAAGTCACAGCGGAAGCTTCGTCTACCGACTATGAAGTTTCACAGTGTGATCCAGTTTTTGTCAATGGAGAGCGTTAGTAGTACTAGTTAATTGCAACCATTTAGGTTAAGTTTTTCTAAGCAAATATTTATTTAAATGTAATTTTGTTAATTTAAAATGTAGTTTTCCATCCCCATACTATAAATTTATATCATATTTTTTTGCAACAGCCCAATTAAATATACAGGATTTAAAGAAAAATCTTAAATAAACAAAATATAAATTATAAATAAACTAAATCTTCTCGCCATATCATTACGAATGATAATTTTAATTTTAAGCATATTATGTTTTTTAATACATACACTCGTATAACGTATATTACACAGACTATAAAAATTATGAGATTATATATTAAGTTAAATTAGGAGATTTTACATTAAATTATACACATGTAGAAATTATTTGATTAAAAAATATATAAACTCCTATTTTGCTCATGTCAATAAAGAGGTTTTGAAGATGCGTCACTATCGAGAGTTTAAATTGCTGATCTCGTTAAACAGTGGAAACCTGTCAACGAGACGGAAATGAGGTGCTATGAAGTTTCGCCAGAATATTTTTAGACAAGGTTTGAAAAGTTTAACTTCATAAAAACCTGTGCTTTTAATCAATATTAGAAGGGGTTTGCTTGTTTTAATTTTTAATAAATTGTTTGTAATAATGAAAATTTTGAGAATTTAAATTGAAGATCATCAAGAAATAACATTTTTCCTGGCTTAGAGACTTGTATTTATATTGTTTTTATCAAAGAACTAAGTTATTTGCAAACTTTGAGAAAAATCATTGGAGCCATTTTGGGAATACAACAAATAATGCTAATTCTTTTTCATTGCTATGACTATAAGCAAACTTTAATAACAATAACATTATAAATACAATTTTTATTTTAAGTGCACCATCAAATATAAAAAGGAGAGAGTGTGCATGGGCGGGTAGCCCGTTTTAAGAGTTGTTAAAATTATACTTGGGAATCGTTTGGTTTAACTAAAGTTGAATAAAATTATACGTACCAAGAATATTACCATAAATAAAATATTAATTAAAAATAAACGTAAATTAAAAAAAAGAAGAACAATTTTGTTTGAGCGTTTGTAGTTTTCATTCCTTTTCCTAAGCACCGAGTTTTAGGTTTCATAATATCGTACGAATGTGCAATAAATAAGATGCAACAAATCGGATACAAATGTTGCAAACGTCGTCTAGACGTTGGATTCACCAGTTTTACCTTCAATCACTTACTTTTGAAGTGTTTACATCGGTTCACACTTTATCTAATGCAAAAGTGTTTACCCTACACTCATCAAATTCACTTCGATCTAAATTTATTTGAATTTTCAATATTTACTTAATTTAAACATATTTTTACAGTTCATTCACAATAATAATAAACGATCGGCATTAAAACTTTAACGTAAAGGAATATTTTCAAAATTCTTGGAAGAAATAGTTCTATTGTTACCTTAAAAACAAATTCATAATTTAAGTTCAAATAAAAAGTTTATTACAAATATAACTTTAATAACAGTTTATAATAAATAAAAATTGTTGAGCAGTACTTAACAACGCATAATATTCACAGAATTTTAATATATATAATGTATAATTTAAATAATTTTTTTTATTTTTGTAAAGGGGCCCATATATTGTGGCAACCAGCTCAGTAGACTTTTTCAAAGGAGTATTTTGTTGAACTGACTGATGGCAAAATTGTAGTTTTTATCACTAGGAGCAATAGTGGGTTTTTGTTCGCAATAGTGTTTTAAAAACGATTAAGCATCAAAAAGACACTTTTGCTTCAAGTGATAAACAACTATTTTTATCATAATTCTGAAAATAATCGTTATTCGTTAAAAATATTAACTATAAAGTTGTATTTTTTAGGTTATATTTACAAAGTAAGTAATATGCAGTGTTTACATTTCTGTTAGTTACAAACAATGTTCTTTACAAACGTTTAAATTTCAAAATTCTGCATCTAAAAATTAATAAATCATACTTAGCAAACAGCTATGATTTTGCAGTCCTAGGACAAAAAGAAACGTTTTTTATACTATCGAGAGTGCAAAAACACAGGCTGATTTCGTGCAGAATGATAAAAAGTGTTTTATTTATTTCGGGCAAGTCGGGCGTTTTTAAGCTTCTTATTCCGATACCAAAACAAATAATTGTAATGCAAGTTTAACAAGTAATTTTAACAAGTTAGGCCTAAACCTCAGCCTAAAAATATAAAACGTCTACGGGAATAAGTAAGAGTTTAATGTAAACGGTGAGATACAGTTTAGAGGGAATGTCACCTACGATTGGCTTAGCCTAATGAACGTTGAAACTGATGATTAAACTTGCACGGCGTCGATACAGACTAAGAATGCCAAGCAACATTTACAGTTTAAACGCGTGGTAATTAATTAAATACAATGGGACAATATGTAATTAATGTAAATGTATTTTTCAATTTGTTTCTTAATTCAAAGAAATTCTTTGTTAAAGCATTCTTAAACTGAATTACGGCAATAGAAGAACATTATTGCCTTCCAAGTTGATAATCGTTGCAATATATTTTCACTACCTGTACTGACCTATACTGAAAAACGTGCATAGGTTTTAGCCTATGCGGGGCACTCAATTGTATATCTTTGTATTTCTCTGTTTTCTTGTATTTACTTTTGAGAATAAACCATTATTATTATACATTTTTATTAGTTTGATGAATATTTAAACTTGCAAAAATGAAATGTGTTAGCAGTCTGCTTGACTTCCATATCTAATAAACTATACAGCCCTATGTGTAACTGACTGACTGACTGACTCACTTATATGGGATACGAATTTCTGACGTAACTATTTAAGCTAGAGACTTGAAATTTGGCATACGTCTAGCCTGAATGGTCGATGCTAAGGATAAAATCTTAAACTTGCAAATTTGTAGTTTTAACCTACTAAAAAAATTCAAAATGGCGGATTTCCGAAATTGTAATTTTACTTTTTTGACTCTAGCGGCCAAACGCTTCGTCCTATCTAAAATCTGAGAACAATACTACGATAGGGAATTTAATTTTCTACAATTTTGGTCCTTTGACTTTTTATCGTATCTCGCACCGTTAAGCCTCCAGAGCGTTTTTAATGAAATGCTGTTTTCGGTTTTCGGGCTCTAGTGACTAAACCGATGGTCGTAAAAATTTGTTTAAGTATGATTTCGATAGATCTTTTTAATATCTACAAATCTTTCCCTTATATATTTTGCCGTATCTCTACTCGTTTACTCACAAAAGTCATTTTTCACTTTTTCCGGATTTTGTGAACATAAGTAGTGGGAAAATACCGGTTCTGGGCCACTAGAGAAATCGTAATTTTAGTATTTCAGCTCTAGTGGCCTAACGGTTAGTCTAATCTTAAATCTGAGAGCATATTACGATAGGGAATTGGATGATCTACAATTTTGGTCCTTTGACTTTTTGTCATACATCGCACTGTTAACACTCCAAACTGATTTTAGTGAAATTTATATTTAGATTTAGGGCCCTAGCGACTAAATGGTTTGTCCTACAAAAATGTTTAAATGACAACTTTTATAGGGCTTTTTAATATCTACAATTTTGATTCTAACATACTTTGCCGTATCTCTTTCCGTTTACTCTCAAAATACATTTTTCACTTTTTCTCAGTTTGGTGATAAATAAGTAGTGGCTTTTGGCCAACTAGAGAAATCGTAATTTTAGTATATTTCAGCTCTAGCGGCTAAACGGTTAGGCCTTTCATAGATTTTACTGAATTGGATGAACTACATCGCACCAATTAATTGCGTAAATCTCCAGACCAAAAATCCTAATCTTAGTCCGGATGAGCTAGATAGTTCAAATTTGGTACACACGTAGTTTTTATAGTCAATACAAATACAAAATCCCAAAACATTGAATTTTTAAATTTTAACCTCCTTAAAAAATTATTTTTTCATGGTAAAATTTACACTATGTAAAGCTTTTCTAAATACACTGTAACTTTTGAACGAGAGGTCGTATCTCGAATCTGAGGGAAAATTCATGGCCAGGAATTAGACGTTTTACAAGTTTAGTCTCGTGAAATTTTCGCGTATCTCACTAGCTTCACCCTTAAAAAGGGCATACTTTCAAAATTTCCAAATTTTTTACAAAAATCTCGTTATTTTAATATTTTTTATTTACTAACATGGCACACGGATGCTTGAACTTTAGTACATATTATGGTCTCAACTAGATCTTACCACTGTGTCAGCCATTGACCAATCTCAATTATAATTAAGTCTAAAAAAATTGAAAAAAACACAACATTCTTAAAATAATTTCGTATTAAGTGTTTGTAAATTACTTTATTCTGCCAAATATACTGCAATATTGATATTTGTTTTGCCAGTTTTATATTCTATTTTAGACGCTCTACAAGTTCAGTCCTATGCAATTTTGCCGTATCTCACCCCCTTCACCTGTAAAGAGGGGCGTACTTTCACAATATCGAAATTCTTTCACCAAAATTACTCTATTTCAATATTTATCGTTTACTTTTATGACACATACATGCCTCAAATTTTGTGTACACTCGGAATATATCTATTTCTTACTATAGAAGCAGCCAAAGGGCGATTTCAATCCAAGGTTAGTAAAAAAACTGTGAAAATACTAAATTATTAACCTGTTTTATGTATAGTTTTTGGTGATTTTGTTAAACCCGGTAAAGGTACTGCCATACCGATGTACTTTTTGTCAGCATTTTATTATTTTTAGATTCTCTATAAGCTCGGCCCTTAAGATTTTGTAGCATTTCACTCTCTTCACCAAAAAAGGGGTGTATTTTCAAAATTCTTTCACAAAAACTGAGTTATTTTTTATTTACTGTTATGACAATTAGATGCCTGAAATTTAGCTACACACACATACCATGAGCATTAAATATAATATATAAAAGAAAAGTATCAATTTGAGCTTTAAATATCAAGATAATATCTTAAAAGTTTTAGACTTTCTGAACTATTAAACTAAGTCAGCGAAGATAAGGATAGAGTTTTGGGTGGAGGCCTCAATTAGCCTGTTCAGTTCTTAAGACTTAGAACAATTAACGAATTCGGGGCAACCCAAAATGGGGGCATGGGGGCGGAGCCCCCATCGAGCCGTAGGCGAGTCTATAATATATACGGCCCCATGTGTAACTCACTCACTCACTTATATGGGATACGAAGTTCTGACGTAACTATTTAAGCTAGAGACTTGAAATTTGGCATACGTCTAGCCTGAATGGTCAATGCTAAGGATAAAATCTTAAACTTGCAAATTTGTTGTTTTAACCTACTAAAAAAAATTCAAAATGGCGGACTTCCGAAATTTTAATTTTAGTTTTTTGGCTCTAGCGGCCAAACGCTTCGTCCTATCTAAAATCTGAGAACAATACTACGATAGGGAATTTAATTATCTACAACTTTGGTCCTGTGACTTTTTATCACATCTCGCACCGTTAAGCCTCCAGAGCGTTTTTAATGAAACCCCGTTTTCGGTTTTCGGGCTCTAGTGACTAAACGGTTTGTTCTACAAAAACTTTTACATAACAATTTTGATAGATCTGTTAAATATCTAAAATTTTTATCTTTACATATTTCACCGTATCTCCTCTCGTTTACTCACAAAATACATTTTTCACTTTTTCCGGATTTTTGAACCTAAGTAGTGGGATTTTGCCGGTTCTGGAACAATAGAGAAATCGTAATTTTTGGTCCGGATGAGCTAGAAACTTGAAAATTGGTACACACGTAGTTTGTATGGTTAATACAAAGGGGAAATCGCAAAACATTGAGTTTTCAAATTTTAACCCCCTAAAATTTTGTATGGTAAAATCTACACCATGTAAGGCATTTTCTAAATACGCTGTAACTTTTGAACGAGAGGTTCTATCTCGAATCTGAGGTATAATTCATGGTCAGGAATTAGACACTCTACAAGTTTAGTCCTGTGAAATTTTGCCGTATCTCACTCCCTTCACCCTTAAAAAGGGGCTTACTTTCAACATTTCCAATTTTTTCACCAAAATCTCGCTATTTTAATATTTTTTATTTACTAATATTGCACACGGATGCTTGAACTTTAGTACATATTATGACCTCAAATAGATCTTACCATAGCGGCAGCCATTGACCAATTTCAATTATAATTAAGTCTAAAATTCTTTTTAAAACACAAAATTCTTAACATTTTTTCGTGTAAAGTGTTGTAAATTAATTTATTCTGCCAAATATACTTCAATATTGATATTTGTTTTGTTAGTATTATATTCTATTTTTGCCGCTCTACAAGTTCGGTCCTATGCAATTTTGCCGTATCTCACCTTCTTCACTCGTAAAGAGTATCTCACCTTCTTCACTCGTAAAGAGGGGCGTACTTTCACAATATCGTAATTCTTTCACCAAAATTGCTCTATTTCAATATTTATCGTTTACTTTTATGACACATGCATGCCTCAAATTTTGTGTATACTATGAATATACACTACTATACACACTATTTCTTACTATAGTAGCAGCCATTTGCCGATTTCAATCCAAGATTAGTAAACAAACTGAATCTATAATATATACAGCCCCATGTGTAACTGACTCACTGACTCACTGATGATAGTAAAGTCCTGAAGCGACCGTTGAAGCTAGAGACTTGAAATTTGGCATGAACATTCTTTGAGATGTTTAAATTTAGGGAAAATCATAAAACTACAACTTTTTTACTTTTAAACTATAAAAAATTTTAAAAATATAGATTTGTCGGTAACGTAGTTCAGCCTTATCAGCGTATATCACCGCGTGGTATCGTAGATCACTTTGCAGGTTTAGTTCTCGCTCGTGTTTAAATGATCTCTTTCAATCACACCCGTGTTTGATACCATTATTGCATTACATTTGCATGAATGTCTTGCGTAGACGACGGTGTTTTCCTGCATAGAGAGCGGGTTATTTCAGCAATTCTCGCTTTGTTCTAGACAGTATTAATGCCCAAAAACTAAAAATTATCAACTTTCAAATTATAAAAAATTCTCAAAAGACGAGGTGTCGTAAGGAAGTACGTTGGTTCTTAAAGATGTCGCTTGGAGTGCTATTATAGTCGCTTAGTTCTCGCTTGTATTTAAATGATATCTTTTAACTACACCTCTTCCCGATAATTAATCTCGATTGGGTGCACAGTTGTTGTTTGAGTATGGTTTTCCCTCTGATTGCTGTGTTATTATAGAAAATGAATTTACTGAATCGAAAGCGTATCTTTACATTCAGGTGATGTCCGCTTTGATTTCTATATTAATTGCTAAAAATATATTAGGTCTTATTACATTTTCTAGACTTTAGTTTTCTCATGCTGGAAAATTTCTTGTAGGTTTTCGCACAAAAAAATTACCTAATACAGTAATTTTAACTTAATTTTCTACTATTTGTATGCTGTCTCTCTATATGAATCCCCAGATTGAATATAGCGCTTCAGTTGATAGTTCTGGTACAGTTTTACTTTGAAGAGTTGAACGTGTCCCAACACGTCTGACATCCGGTCTTTGACCTATTTGCTGCTGTCCAATCAGGCTTAGATTTTAGTTTAGGAATCGATTGAACATATTAAGTTATAGAACGATTGAACTTTCCATTCTTACCTTCGCTAACGTTTACCTACTTCTTACGTTTTTTTAAGACCATCTACATATCTGATGACCCATCAGGCTGAGAAATATTAAAATAACCAATTGAATTAAACTCAATAGTAATTTTTCTCGCTGCCGCTTTGTCCGTCAAACTTCCTCAATGCAGTGCTCTCACACAAAGTCTCGATTAACCCTATTATTGTTGTAATTGAAAACTATTCTATGCTTATCAATTATTGTAACTCTTTCAGTATATTTTAATTTAATCAATAAACCTTTTTTGGCTATTATTTCACAATTGGTTTTTTTTACTACCATTGGTTGAAAATGCATAATGTACGCCGATTTTATGGTTCTTAAGTTGCAATTTTCTTAATTTTAAGACTATATAAAGACTTTAAGACTTCATGATTATAGTACTTAATACCCTGTGAGCTATTACATACTACTAGGGCTCTATTTTTATTAATTTTCTGAACTAATATATATAACATTTAAAATTGTTAAATTAATAATTGCTGATTTTGAATGATAAAATTGTTATCGTTTCACTATATGGTACATATATGATTCCTGCGTTTCTTGACCACCCCTTGGCGGAACTGAAGCATCTTAGCCTATACCATATTTTTTTAATTTCAAATATCTTGATTTTGTCCTTTTTTCTTTTATTACATACAACGATCCTCTATATAAACTTGTAATTTTATTCCACTTTTAACTTTTCAGAATACAGCTATTACCTCAATCATGTGCAATCATAATCGTATCTCCAAATTTTTACACAACAACTTTTGAGCATGACTATTTACATAGATCATTAATATTTCACAACTCCATTATATTTTTTAACGAATTAAGGGGAACTAGGGAGTGGGATTAAACCATGAGCCGTGGGCAAATTTCAAAACTTATTATTATTTATTGTGAGTAGTGTGTATTGGTGGCTTCTGTTACTGTCGTTGGAGTTGAGCCCTCAACTAGCCTGTTCATTGTATAAGGTTTTGACAGTAATTTACGGAATTGGGGCAACCAATTATTGGGTTGGACCCTCCATCAAGCATAACACCTAGAATATTTACATAAATAATATTTATTTCACAGCTCAATTTCTTTAAACTATTTACTAAGGAGGGGTATTAAAACCTACTAATAGGAGATTATTAAAGCTTTTTTTACTATTGATTGTGAATTTAGAGTATTAGATGGTTTTGTTGCTGTCTTGACTGTTCAGATATTGTGTGGAACTAAACTATTTCAAACTTGGCTTTTTATTAATTCAAACTAGGGGGCAACTCCTAAGGGGGCATGGGGGCGGAGCCCCCATCGAGCCGTAGGCGAGTCTAATAAACTATACAGCCCTATGTGTAACTGACTGACTGACTGACTCACTTATATGGGATACGAATTTCTGACGTAACTATTTAAGCTAGAGACTTGAAATTTGGCATACGTCTAGCCTGAATGGTCAATGCTAAGGATAAAATCTTAAACTTGCAAATTTGTTGTTTTAACCTACTAAAAAAAATTCAAAATGGCGGACTTCCGAAATTTTAATTTTAGTTTTTTGGCTCTAGCGGCCAAACGCTTCGTCCTATCTAAAATCTGAGAACAATACTACGATAGGGAATTTAATTATCTACAACTTTGGTCCTGTGACTTTTTATCACATCTCGCACCGTTAAGCCTCCAGAGCGTTTTTAATGAAACCCCGTTTTCGGTTTTCGGGCTCTAGTGACTAAACGGTTTGTTCTACAAAAACTTTTACATAACAATTTTGATAGATCTGTTAAATATCTAAAATTTTTATCTTTACATATTTCACCGTATCTCCTCTCGTTTACTCACAAAATACATTTTTCACTTTTTCCGGATTTTTGAACATAAGTAGTGGGATTTTGCCGGTTCTGGAACAATAGAGAAATCGTAATTTTTGGTCCGGATGAGCTAGAAACTTGAAATTTGGTACACACGTAGTTTGTATGGTTAATACAAAGGGGAAATCGCAAAACATTGAGTTTTCAAATTTTAACCCCCTAAAATTTTGTATGGTAAAATCTACACCATGTAAGGCATTTTCTAAATACGCTGTAACTTTTGAACGAGAGGTTCTATCTCGAATCTGAGGTATAATTCATGGTCAGGAATTAGACACTCTACAAGTTTAGTCCTGTGAAATTTTGCCGTATCTCACTCCCTTCACCCTTAAAAAGGGGCTTACTTTCAACATTTCCAATTTTTTCACCAAAATCTCGCTATTTTAATATTTTTTATTTACTAATATTGCACACGGATGCTTGAACTTTAGTACATATTATGACCTCAAATAGATCTTACCATAGCGGCAGCCATTGACCAATTTCAATTATAATTAAGTCTAAAATTCTTTTTAAAACACAAAATTCTTAACATTTTTTCGTGTAAAGTGTTGTAAATTAATTTATTCTGCCAAATATACTTCAATATTGATATTTGTTTTGTTAGTATTATATTCTATTTTTGCCGCTCTACAAGTTCGGTCCTATGCAATTTTGCCGTATCTCACCTTCTTCACTCGTAAAGAGTATCTCACCTTCTTCACTCGTAAAGAGGGGCGTACTTTCACAATATCGTAATTCTTTCACCAAAATTGCTCTATTTCAATATTTATCGTTTACTTTTATGACACATGCATGCCTCAAATTTTGTGTATACTATGAATATACACTACTATACACACTATTTCTTACTATAGTAGCAGCCATTTGCCGATTTCAATCCAAGATTAGTAAACAAACTGAATCTATAATATATACAGCCCCATGTGTAACTGACTCACTGACTCACTGATGATAGTAAAGTCCTGAAGCGACCGTTGAAGCTAGAGACTTGAAATTTGGCATGAACATTCTTTGAGATGTTTAAATTTAGGGAAAATCATAAAACTACAACTTTTTTACTTTTAAACTATAAAAAATTTTAAAAATATAGATTTGTCGGTAACGTAGTTCAGCCTTATCAGCGTATATCACCGCGTGGTATCGTAGATCACTTTGCAGGTTTAGTTCTCGCTCGTGTTTAAATGATCTCTTTCAATCACACCCGTGTTTGATACCATTATTGCATTACATTTGCATGAATGTCTTGCGTAGACGACGGTGTTTTCCTGCATAGAGAGCGGGTTATTTCAGCAATTCTCGCTTTGTTCTAGACAGTATTAATGCCCAAAAACTAAAAATTATCAACTTTCAAATTATAAAAAATTCTCAAAAGACGAGGTGTCGTAAGGAAGTACGTTGGTTCTTAAAGATGTCGCTTGGAGTGCTATTATAGTCGCTTAGTTCTCGCTTGTATTTAAATGATATCTTTTAACTACACCTCTTCCCGATAATTAATCTCGATTGGGTGCACAGTTGTTGTTTGAGTATGGTTTTCCCTCTGATTGCTGTGTTATTATAGAAAATGAATTTACTGAATCGAAAGCGTATCTTTACATTCAGGTGATGTCCGCTTTGATTTCTATATTAATTGCTAAAAATATATTAGGTCTTATTACATTTTCTAGACTTTAGTTTTCTCATGCTGGAAAATTTCTTGTAGGTTTTCGCACAAAAAAATTACCTAATACAGTAATTTTAACTTAATTTTCTACTATTTGTATGCTGTCTCTCTATATGAATCCCCAGATTGAATATAGCGCTTCAGTTGATAGTTCTGGTACAGTTTTACTTTGAAGAGTTGAACGTGTCCCAACACGTCTGACATCCGGTCTTTGACCTATTTGCTGCTGTCCAATCAGGCTTAGATTTTAGTTTAGGAATCGATTGAACATATTAAGTTATAGAACGATTGAACTTTCCATTCTTACCTTCGCTAACGTTTACCTACTTCTTACGTTTTTTTAAGACCATCTACATATCTGATGACCCATCAGGCTGAGAAATATTAAAATAACCAATTGAATTAAACTCAATAGTAATTTTTCTCGCTGCCGCTTTGTCCGTCAAACTTCCTCAATGCAGTGCTCTCACACAAAGTCTCGATTAACCCTATTATTGTTGTAATTGAAAACTATTCTATGCTTATCAATTATTGTAACTCTTTCAGTATATTTTAATTTAATCAATAAACCTTTTTTGGCTATTATTTCACAATTGGTTTTTTTACTACCATTGGATGAAAATGCATAATGTACGCCGATTTTATGGTTCTTAAGTTGCAATTTTCTTAATTTTAAGACTATATAAAGACTTTAAGACTTCATGATTATAGTACTTAATACCCTGTGAGCTATTACATACTACTAGGGCTCTATTTTTATTAATTTTCTGAACTAATATATATAACATTTAAAATTGTTAAATTAATAATTGCTGATTTTGAATGATAAAATTGTTATCGTTTCACTATATGGTACATATATGATTCCTGCGTTTCTTGACCACCCCTTGGCGGAACTGAAGCATCTTAGCCTATACCATATTTTTTTAATTTCAAATATCTTGATTTTGTCCTTTTTTCTTTTATTACATACAACGATCCTCTATATAAACTTGTAATTTTATTCCACTTTTAACTTTTCAGAATACAGCTATTACCTCAATCATGTGCAATCATAATCGTATCTCCAAATTTTTACACAACAACTTTTGAGCATGACTATTTACATAGATCATTAATATTTCACAACTCCATTATATTTTTTAACGAATTAAGGGGAACTAGGGAGTGGGATTAAACCATGAGCCGTGGGCAAATTTCAAAACTTATTATTATTTATTGTGAGTAGTGTGTATTGGTGGCTTCTGTTACTGTCGTTGGAGTTGAGCCCTCAACTAGCCTGTTCATTGTATAAGGTTTTGACAGTAATTTACGGAATTGGGGCAACCAATTATTGGGTTGGACCCTCCATCAAGCATAACACCTAGAATATTTACATAAATAATATTTATTTCACAGCTCAATTTCTTTAAACTATTTACTAAGGAGGGGTATTAAAACCTACTAATAGGAGATTATTAAAGCTTTTTTTACTATTGATTGTGAATTTAGAGTATTAGATGGTTTTGTTGCTGTCTTGACTGTTCAGATATTGTGTGGAACTAAACTATTTCAAACTTGGCTTTTTATTAATTCAAACTAGGGGGCAACTCCTAAGGGGGCATGGGGGCGGAGCCCCCATCGAGCCGTAGGCGAGTCTAATAAACTATACAGCCCTATGTGTAACTGACTGACTGACTGACTCACTTATATGGGATACGAATTTCTGACGTAACTATTTAAGCTAGAGACTTGAAATTTGGCATACGTCTAGCCTGAATGGTCGATGCTAAGGATAAAATCTTAAACTTGCAAATTTGTTGTTTTAACCTACTAAAAAAAATTCAAAATGGCGGATTTCCGAAATTGTAATTTTACTTTTTTGACTCTAGCGGCCAAACGCTTCGTCCTATCTAAAATCTGAGAACAATACTACGATAGGGAATTTAATTTTCTACAATTTTGGTCCTTTGACTTTTTATCGTATCTCGCACTGTTAAGCCTCCAGAGCGTTTTTAATGAAATGCTGTTTTCGGTTTTCGGGCTCTAGTGACTAAACCGATGGTCGTAAAAATTTGTTTAAGTATGATTTCGATAGATCTTTTTAATATCTACAAATCTTTCCCTTATATATTTTGCCGTATCTCTACTCGTTTACTCACAAAAGTCATTTTTTACTTTTTCCGGATTTTGTGAACATAAGTAGTGGGAAAATACCGGTTCTGGGCCACTAGAGAAATCGTAATTTTAGTATTTCAGCTCTAGTGGCCTAACGGTTAGTCTAATCTTAAAGCTGAGAGCATATTACGATAGGGAATTGGATGATCTACAATTTTGGTCCTTTGACTTTTTGTCATACATCGCACTGTTAACACTCCAAACTGATTTTAGTGAAATTTATATTTAGATTTAGGGCCCTAGCGACTAAATGGTTTGTCCTACAAAAATGTTTAAATGACAACTTTTATAGGGCTTTTTAATATCTACAATTTTGATTCTAACATACTTTGCCGTATCTCTTTCCGTTTACTCTCAAAATACATTTTTCACTTTTTCTCAGTTTGGTGATAAATAAGTAGTGGCTTTTGGCCAACTAGAGAAATCGTAATTTTAGTATATTTCAGCTCTAGCGGCTAAACGGTTAGGCCTTTCATAGATTTTACTGAATTGGATGAACTACATCGCACCAATTAATTGCGTAAATCTCCAGACCAAAAATCCTAATCTTAGTCCGGATGAGCTAGATACTTCAAATTTGGTACACACGTAGTTTTTATAGTCAATACAAATACAAAATCCCAAAACATTGAATTTTTAAATTTTAACCTCCTTAAAAAATTATTTTTTCATGGTAAAATCTACACTATGTAAAGCTTTTCTAAATACACTGTAACTTTTGAACGAGAGGTCCTATCTCGAATCTGAGGGAAAATTCATGGCCAGGAATTAGACGTTTTACAAGTTTAGTCTCGTGAAATTTTCGCGTATCTCACTAGCTTCACCCTTAAAAAAGGCATACTTTCAAAATTTCCAAATTTTTTACAAAAATCTCGTTATTTTAATATTTTTTATTTACTAACATGGCACACGGATGCTTGAACTTTAGTACATATTATGGTCTCAACTAGATCTTACCACTGTGTCAGCCATTGACCAATCTCAATTATAATTAAGTCTAAAAAAATTGAAAAAAACACAACATTCTTAAAATAATTTCGTATTAAGTGTTTGTAAATTACTTTATTCTGCCAAATATACTGCAATATTGATATTTGTTTTGCCAGTTTTATATTCTATTTTAGACGCTCTACAAGTTCAGTCCTATGCAATTTTGCCGTATCTCACCCCCTTCACCTGTAAAGAGGGGCGTACTTTCACAATATCGAAATTCTTTCACCAAAATTACTCTATTTCAATATTTATCGTTTACTTTTATGACACATACATGCCTCAAATTTTGTGTACACTCGGAATATATCTATTTCTTACTATAGAAGCAGCCAAAGGCCGATTTCAATCCAAGGTTAGTAAAAAAACTGTGAAAATACTAAATTATTAACCTGTTTTATGTATAGTTTTTGGTGATTTTGTTAAACCCGGTAAAGGTACTGCCATACCGATGTACTTTTTGTCAGCATTTTATTATTTTTTAGATTCTCTATAAGCTCGGCCCTTAAGATTTTGTAGCATTTCACTCTCTTTACCAAAAAAGGGGTGTATTTTCAAAATTCTTTCACAAAAACTGAGTTATTTTTTATTTACTGTTATGACAATTAGATGCCTGAAATTTAGCTACACACACATACCATGAGCATTAAATATAATATATAAAAGAAAAGTATCAATTTGAGCTTTAAATATCAAGATAATATCTTAAAAGTTTTAGACTTTCTTTCTGAACTATTAAACTAAGTCAGCGAAGATAAGGATAGAGTTTTGGGTGGAGGCCTCAATTAGCCTGTTCAGTTCTTAAGACTTAGAACAATTAACGAATTCGGGGCAACCCAAAATGGGGGCATGGGGGCGGAGCCCCCATCGAGCCGTAGGCGAGTTTTGTTCTCTATGATGAAATGTGGTTATTTGAAACATAGTCAATGGCAATTTTTTAAAGGATTTTTATGATTTAGATTTTCTTACAGGTTTTTAGTTATTAGTTTAATAAAATATGCATTTCCCTTTAACCACGATTCTAGTTCAAGTACAAAGTTTGCCACAAGACTTAAAGAGCAGTTATTTACCAATTTACCCTGGTACCTAAATTTACCAATATCTTTGATGATTAGTGATTCGAAAATATATTTACACATTAAGGCAAGTCAGGAAATGGGTATCAGCTATGATGGGCATTAGCTAGTATAATAATAAGGTAGTAAATTTTTCTTGAATTAATTAATTCTTTGCTGAAAGTTCGCTTAAAAGGGGGTATTTGAAACAAAGCATAGTTTGTATGAAAGGTAAAAAAAAAAAAAATAAATAAATAAAATAAAATAAATAAACTCTACTAACGTGGATTACTCTAAAAACTACCTGAATACGGTTCATTTGTTGCACCACCATTTAGAGGTCTCTCGGGTCAAAAATTCATCGTGCAGTGCTTCACCTGCTCCCAGCATTTGCCTTTATTTAAAATACGATAAAAGTGGGAGAGGTTGAAATAAAAGATAAAGACTTGGGCTATTTTATTCGCTTTCGGATAAAAAAATAGTTGAATCCGTATTGAGCAATGGTGGCTTATAATTGAACAAATTTAACACATTTTAAAAATCGTAAAGCGAATTAAATTGACTAAGGCTTTATTTTTTATTTAAGACCTTTTACACTTCTATCGGACATTCAATAAGGGCATAAAATGGGAACAGTCGAAGCACTATATGACGCTCTGAGAAGAGACCTTTCACCCCTCTTTAGTTTAACACAGTAATAAAATACCCCCGTCGCAGCAGAGAGCAGACCTGCCTACTCAGCGAATTTCCAATAGAATTTCAGATTATTTACTTTCCCCATAAAACACCATAGGATCGAGTATGTAGGTTTTCTGCCATTGGGTGTTGTTAGAAAATTTAAGTTAATCAATTATTGGTGAATGTAAACACAAAATTGTATCAAACTCTGGCAATTTTTTATTTTCCCCATAAACCCCATGGGGGTGAGTATATAGGTTTGACGCCATATGGGTTTTGTAAGCAAGTATAAGTTAAACCTTATATAGATAATGTACATACCAAATTTGATTAAGTTTTGCAATAAATAAGCAAGATATAGGGTATTCTTGATTTCCCATAAGAATAACATGGAAAACACATTCTTGGATTTGCCCCGTAACCAGTTATGCTATGATAAAAATTCAAAGTATCAAATTGTTTGTTTTTAAACTCTTTTAAATGGTTTCAGTTAAAATTGATGAATTTTAAAAATTGAGGTCCAAAAATGTCAAAAACCCATTTTTGACCCCTTTGAAACCCCATAAAACCCCGTTCCCATAAACCGACAATGCTGTTTCCCGAACTCATGAAAATAGATCTGGTCTTACACCTCCATATTAAATTTCTTTAAAATCAGAGGTCCCCTTCAAAAGTTATCAGTACCACGGACACACACACACACCCTGCACATATATGCATATAAGTAGATAGTATCATGTTACTTCTAGGACACTTTTGGAGACAATCAAAAATCAAACAAATTTCACAGTTTTTTAATACAATTATGCAATATTTTTGCCATTTTTTGGCCAATTTTCAGCTTTTGTCAAATTGTCATAAAAAATATGCAATTTTAATGAAATTTTTAACAAATATGCCTAAAATTTTCTACAAAATAAAATTTTTTTAAAAACAAGTAAAATTATCACATTTTATAAGTATTTTTTCAATAAAATTAATAGTCGACTTTTCATAAGGTAATTTAAAATTTTAATAGTATTTTTTCAATAAATTTGACTAAAATAGTAATAATTCATTCTAATTAATTTCAGTAATATCATTTTTGATTATATTATATTCAAGTAATTTTTCAGATACAATAATAATATAACAATTTGTTTTACTAGTAGCTACTATATCATAATCAAAATCTGCATTAATAATAATATCATTTTTTGAACTTGAAATATTTGTTGGATTTTTTGTAGTATCAATTACATAAATTGGTCTATTATCTAGAAATTCTGTTGGACTATAATACATTTTACTACTAATATAATAAACTTTTTTGTAATCTTGATACATTTCATACATAATTCAAAATTTTTCATTGTTTATATCAAAATTTTCCAATTCATCAGGGTAATAATGACCATTTAGTTTTACTCTTATATTTTTTACATACATACTATCAAATTTAGAAGTATCAAATAACTGATCATTTGTTCTTGATTTTTGAAATCCAATTATAATAAATTTTGGATTATAAATATTTCTATAGATATTTGTTATATCAAAACTTAAATTCTTTCCTGTAATATTTTTTCGTTCAATGCATTGCCAATGATTAAAATGAAAATTTACTTTTTCAAATTTGCTTAGTTCATTAATTAATTGAATTTTACTTGTTATTTTGTATTCAATTATAGGAACTCTAATAAAAAATTCATCAATTGTTATTTTACCTTCAGTTGGTAATGTAGCATTATCATAAGATCCATCAGCCTTTTTAGTTTTCCATCTAAAAATTGCATCATTATCTTCTGATCTAATAAATGTTCTATTAAAACCTCCTTTGTATATTGGAATATTTACATTTTCAAAAAATCCTAATCCAAAATGAGATAAATTACCAATTGCTTCAAATTTATTTTTAAAATTTGATTCAAAACCATTATTTATCTGATTTATTTCTGATTTTGAATAAGTTATAGTACCTTTAATTGTACTTAATAGACCAGGATATTCAATTTCATCAATCAATTTTCTAACTTCAATTTTTGAAAATAAAAATGGAACAAAATTATCAATTAATTTTATATTAGCACCATTATCATATGCATTTCCATCAGATTTAGTCAATTTACCAGATATATAAAATTGAAATTTAGAAGTACAAAATCCATCTCCAAAATCTATATTAAATTCAGTTTTTTTATTAGGTTCATTTAAATGTAATTTAGATAATGGATAGAAATTTTTGTATTCAGCTCTTTCAATATCATTTACATATTTTTTGTAATCAGCCATTTATTAAGGATAAATTTTTTAAATCAAAAGCTTTTTTAAAACAAGTAAAATTTTTATAATTTTATGATGTCAAATTTTATAATTTTTATGTATCAATTTCATTTTTACTTTTAAAATATTCAATTTCAGTAGCATGATCAGTATAAATTTTGCTGATATTTTTTGATGTTCTAAAATTAATTCCCAATTTAATGTAAATGCATAATCATGAATGAAATATTCAGTTAAATCTTGATATTTACAAATCAAATCAATATAATCTTTTAATTGATAATTTATGAATTCAGTAATAAAATCTATAGTTAAATTTTGATGTTGAGCAATTTTTTGCCAATTTAATTTATTTTGAAACAATCTCATCATATTAATACTCAACTCATATTTTTCAGAAATATCATCCCAATCATCTTTGTTTAATTGATTTTGGTTTCTGATAATGAATAAATCAAATGAACTGTATAGAGCCATTTATTAGGGAGAAAATTTTGTAAAACAACTTTTCTTTGAATTACAAATACAACATTTTGATTTAATTACATTTATATTTTTCAATTTTATTATCTGAATATCTTTAGAATTAGTTTTTTGTTTACATTTAAGACAATAAATCAACTCCATTTATATAAAATAATTATTGTAATTTATCTATATCATCTTTAATTAGTATTATTTCAGCATTTAATTCTTTTATGGATTCATTGACTCCATCAAATAGAAATTTTAGTTCTTTTTCTAATTTTTCTTCTAAATTTTCAACATATTTTCCAATATTAATTAAAAAGTCTGTAATTTTATTTAAATCCTTTTTAGTTTCTGAATGATCATTACCAATTTTAATAATTGAATCTAAAACTTCATCTAATTCTGATTTTATTACAACATCATATTTATTTATACTTGGTTTAACATTAACAATTCTTTTACCATTAATACTTATATAATTTTTTGATAAACCAATAGCATTTACTAGATTTTCAGTCTTTTTTACATGACTTTTAAAACTTTTACTAAAATTATTAAAAAATATATTTAATTTAGAATTTATATAATCTTCTTTAATATTAATTGGATGTTTTTCTGTCTTCCAAACAGATCAAATATATTTTGTGAATCCATATTTATTAAGGATTAATTTATTTATTATATTATCAAATTTTTTATTATTATTTAATTCATTTAATATAAAAATACATAAATGACCACAAATTGGTGGATCATTATAATTTTGAATTTGATTATCATTATAAAATATATTATCTTTTCCTAAATATTTAACTAATTCTATTGGTGGTTTATTAACTATATTTCCATATGAATCAAAATAATATTTAATTTTATCTTTTTTATAATAACAAACCCAATGAGTTCCATTTCCATCAAATGAATCTAAATTTATAATTCCACATTCAAATTTATTAACTTTATTAGGTAATATATCTCTCATAAATACACCTCTAAAATATTTTATATTTTTACACAATTTTTCTAATTCACCTAATGTTAGTGGTTCAAAATTTTTTTATAATTTTGTTTCATATATTTTAATGTTTTTTTATCTAAACCAGATCCTTCTACATTTTTTAATTCATGATCTAACCAATCAACAAAATTTCTAAATTTAGGAATTATAGATTCTTTTACTACTTTTGCTCCCTTTCTAACATTTGGTGTATAATTTTTAACTATAGGTATATTATCAGCAAAATCTAAAATTTCTTTTAGTAATCCACCATTTTTTATTTCTTTTAATTGATTATATGAAAATTCAAATCTTAATCCTTTATTTAATTTTTTATGTTTATTTAGTTTATTAATTTGTCTTTTAGATAATAATATAATATCTTTTCCATTTTCATTAAATTGATCAATATTAAATTGAATTATAACTGATCTTTTATTTTTAAATGCTAATTTTATTTTTGATTTTTGATTATCTGTCAAGTTTATATTTATTTTTTCCATTTATTAAGAAAAAAAATTTATAGTTTTTATAATATAGATTAACATAATTAATGAAAAATTTTTATTAAAATTTTAATCCTACTTCTAAACCCATACCAAATTTTCTTTTCATCCACATAGCACCTGATGTTGGTAATGCAATTAATCTTTCACCAATTCCATGATCATTTTATGTTACTATATCCCATGCTTTATCTTGTAAAATTTTATCAGCTATTTCATTTCTAGATTTTGTATCTTTATGATCTCTATAAAATAAATCATGATCTTTAGCAGCTTTATCTAAATCATTTATTCCAGGATCACCTCTTTTTACTCTTTTATTTAATTTAGTTCCAGGCCCTAGATATTGATAACCAGGTACATGTAATTAAAAAGTTAAATTATTTATAACATTATTTAAAATACCTGATCCATCTTTTAATAATGGTGATGAAATATTTGCCAAAATTCTTTTTAAATACTTAATTCCTTCAGGTTGTTCAATTAATTCATCTAATTTATTTGATATAAAGTCTTTAATTGCTTTCTTTTCATTTAAAAAATTATTATTGCCAGCTTTTTCTTGTGCATATATATAATTAATAATATTATCTAATTTATTTAAATCTTCTATAAATCTATATTCAATTTTATTTTCTGTATATTGTCTGATTCCTGAACCTTCAATTTCACCTTTTAATTCCCAAATATGTTTAATTAAATTAATATATTTATCACCTTTACTAGATTTTGGTTTCTTACTATTTGGATCATTATTTTTATAAATTGAATTAGTTTCCCATAAAATTTTTGAATAATTATTTAAATCATCTTGTGTATATAAATTATTATCTGGTTTCTTTTCATAAGTTAACAATCTCCATAATCCATGTGTTCCATTATATTTTTTATCATCAATTATTAAATCATCATTATCAATTACAGTTATTTTATCACCAATCATAAATGATTTTTTATGTTTATTCCAATATAAACCAAATTTATCATCTTTTGTTCTTGGTAAATATTTTTGTGCTAATGGACCAATAATTTTATCTAATGTTTGAGGTGAAATTAAATTTGGGTCAATAAATGTCGATTCTTCTTGAATTATTGGTTGTCTGATTGGTCTAAATGGAGTACTTGAAGGTAAATTTAGTTCTTCAGTTTCTGGTATTGATATATTGACAAAATTATTAACAATAGGTACCAATTCCATAAGGTTTTTATTTTCATTTAAGACTTCACCAATTTTATTTTCAACTTTACCAATTGCTGATGTTATAGGTTCATATGCTTTTTGTTTAATTTTTTCATAATTATCTTCAATTTTAATTTGATTTTTAAATTCTTTTATTAATTTTTTCTCAATATCATCTAATATTTTAGCTGGGTACGCGTCAGATTGTCACCCCGTCAGATTGGCACCACGACAGTTTGGCACCGATCCTAGAGGTGACAATCAGTCGCGTGCGCTGCCCGACAGATTGTCACCCCAAGAAGGGCCGGTGCCAATCTGTCGTGGGGACAACCTGACGCCTACCGCCATCGGTGACAATCTGTCGGCGCGGTACCCGACAGGTTGGAACCTCGAGAAAGGCGCGGTGCCAATCTGTCGTGGTGACAACCTGACGCCGGCCGCTTGGGGTGACAATCTGTCGTGACAGTACCCGACAGAATGGCACCACTATGCTCCTTCTCGCACCTGAGGTCCTCCTCGTTTTACTTATAATATTTTATAATTTCCTAAGACCTAATCTGATGTAAAAAAATCAAAAGAAAAATTGTATTAAATAGTACTAACCATTACAATTTGTAACTATACCTAATGACTGATAAAAACATTATAAAATAATGTTATTATTTTCATAAAATCAGGTGCGATCAAATTTACATTAGGTATTTGGAATCATTGCAATAGCCTAACTTAGTATCAGTTTTAGCCTACGTGTAGTTTTAAATACAAGTAAATGAAGTCATAAGGATAGACTATCATTCTAATCCTCATTAAATTACAAATTGAATTATCCTTATAACCCCCTGATTTACATAACTTAAAACTTACTTTTTAGGTAAAATAAAAACTAGAATTTCTACCAGTGTAGGATGCATTGACATTTTTAGGAAACGGTTTTCTTCCAATGCTTATGAAGATATTTATTTCTATTAATTCGACATGAAATAAACGTCTTAAATCAGTAGTTTGCCAGTTAGAATTTTTTTATTTTCCATAAAGCAAATTAAATTGTAAATTTTAGGTTCTAAAAGGTTTTTATTTGCAATTTAATATAAATTTATGTAGAAGGGAGATAAAAAGTGTAAACAAAACTATAAGTTGAATAAAGTTTTGACTTTATATCGTAGCCTAAAAAATATATTAGGATATTTTTTTTACTTTAGAGTAATGGTATAATTTTGTTCCTTGTTTTATCTAGATTAGAATATATTGTCGCATAACCTATGATCTAAGAGGCAGGAGATAAGTGACGGATGTCACATTTTCATAATTTTATCTTATTGAAACTTGTGCTGAAAATCGGTGTAGTGTCGTTTCGCCCAACGCCAATGTTTCCTAAAAAAGTGCTGTTCGGCCAGCTCATTTTTACAGTTGATTAATCACATTAGTTAGTGTCGTTTCGTCCAGCAGAAAACTAGACAAGGGACACCGAAACTGCGATCCTTACCCCAAGGGACCCCAGGCAGACGCCGAAACTGCAATCCTCGCCTGGAGGCCACCCCCGGAACGCGATTTAGTGGACCAAGAACATTTCCTAGAACTTACACGGGTGGATAAACATTTGGCAAAATGCGAATATGTATTCGTATTTTGTATTGAAAAGGTGTTTATTTGAACTATATATATTATTTAGATTTTGGATGCATTTCTGCTGTAACCCACACATTTAGTGCAGGTCAGTAGATCAAATTGTTTCAGACTCAGCTGATTAAGTTCGGCAAGTGGGAACAACTGTCGAGAACATGTACTTTATAAAAAATAAATCAGATATTTTACAATAAATTTATTAAATGTTAGCCGTTTAAAAATAAGACATCCGCATTTTTTGCTAAATATATTTTAGGCGTGGTGACCAAAGCTGTATTACTTAATAATCTGCAAACGTACAGAAAATATGATTTTTGCAGGTCTTCCTCTGCGACGTCGTCTTCCACCACCAAACTTAGCTTTTGTCTTCATGGCTGTTGTTACTGCCCAAGCCGCTGCTTTTTCTGCAATACTTGCGTCACTTGATTTTACTCTTTGCCAAGCTTTTTCTGCTAGAATTTTATCTGCTATTGATCTATTTGTTGAATCTTTAAACTTTGAATATACTATATCGTGTTGTTTGCAAGCTTGATCTAATTTATTAATTCCAGGATCTCCTCTTGCTAAATGTTTTGCCAACTTAGTTCTAGGTCCACAATATTGATAACCTCCAGGAATATGTAATTCGTATGGTAGAGCGTCTATCGCTCGATTTACAACAGCACCAACAGGTATCCGTCTAAGCAGGGATAACGCAGCTGAAGTTATACCACGTCTTCTCTTGTCGCTGTCTTGATGATGACTGAGTGATACGGCCTTCATTATGTAGTCTTATATAAACTGGTGTGTTTACTCCACAAGATACTTTACATAAATGATTAAGTTATGTACAATCTATATATATAATTCCGTAAGCGAATCGGTTCCCACGAAATATCTCGAGTTAGGAGAAAGATAGGGCAACGTATTATGGCTCATTTTAAAGCTTGAGGGCCAAGGACGCAAGGAAAAATACAAGAATTATCAAAAGTTACCTAGGCTTTGCCCCATTGGTCCGTGAAGTTCCAATGTTAATCTTATGGGGGGAGGAGTCAGCTGTGCGTGTTTACAAACAGACGTGTCTCTTACCTACTGCTCAGTTTTTACATTATATTTGAAGTTTTTTGTTTCTAGTGTTATAATTATCTGTTCCTAAATGTAGTTTTAGGCACGCCGGACGTTTGGTAACTATAAATTGGACTTTTCAGTGGTATTTATTGTGTAAATTCTCTGACTTTCTACCAACTTAATTTTGCCTACCATAGTTGCTATGGCAACTCAAACTCAACAAACAACCTCTGGGGAACATCTCACTCACATGGATCTCAGTCCTACTGATCAAAGTACACTCAATTTAGATCTAAACTGGACCAAAGTTATTTCCCCCAGAAAAAGGAGTAATAGTAATCCTTCATCTAGTCCTAGGCCCACGAAGTTTAGTCATAATCATAATAACACCCAAAACATGCATGCTATTCCTACCTCAAATAGGTTCCAACCCCTTGCTAACAACAATGAGAATGTCAGAAATGAGGCAAAGAGGGAAAAAGTCCCTCCAATCATTCTCAAAACCCATGTGAACTACATAGAGCTGTGCAAACTCTTGTCTCAGCTCGTCGGTAATGACCAGTTTAGGTGCTCTTCGTCTTTGAAGAGTATAACCATTCATCCCTTTTCATCGGAAGCTTACAGGAAAATTGTTCACTTCCTGCGGGAAAACAAAGCTGAATTTCACACATTCCAACTTCCCGAGGACAAAGTTTTTAGGGTTGTTATCCGTGGTCTCCACAGCTCTGTTGATCCGAACACCATTAAAGAGGAATTGTCCTCCAAAGGGTTCTCCGTACAAAATGTAACTAACGTCTGGTCAAAAGATAAAACACGACTACCCTTGTTTTTTGTTGATCTTGACCAATCTCAGTCGAATGATAATATTTTTGACCTTTCCACTTTGCTTTATTCAAAAATCAATGTCGAAGAACCGCGTCCTAAGCGAATTATAGTTCAATGCATGCGATGTCAACAACTGGGTCACACAAAAAAGTATTGTAATCGAGCCCCAAAATGTGTCAAATGCGCCCAGGACCACGATTCCTCAGTCTGCACCAAACCTAATACCACGCCAGCAACTTGTGCTCTTTGTGGTGGAAATCACCCTGCTAATTACAGGGGTTGCTCCGTCCATAGAGATTTACAGAACCGCCGTTCTGCAAAGACCTCGACCTCAAAGGATCCAATTCCACCTCGCAAAATTCCCCCGACCCCTGATCTATCTCCTTCATCATTTCCACATCTTCCGAAATCAAACTCTCATCCTTCTCCCTCACCGCCAACTACACCTTCTACCTCAAACGCCGTCTACCTTAGTGAAGAGCACAGTTATGCCAAACGACTTCAAAGAACTAGCGATACCTCTTCCAACCATACCGACATTATTGTCTCACAGTTAACTGCAATCCTCTCGGAGTTCAAGGCCTTTTTTTCTCCATTACTAGCCATGATGACCCAACTTATGCAGGCTCTCGTGAGTAAACATGACAAATAATCTATCAAATGTTTTTCTTACAGTCCTCCTTTGGAATGCAAATGGTTTGTACCAGCATGCACAAGAACTAGAGTTGCTACTGCATGAAAAGCGTATAGATGTTGCATTAATCAGTGAAACTCATTTTACAACTAATTCAAGGTTTTTCATACCGGGTTATAAAATATACAGAGCTGACCGCCCCGATGGTCGAGCATATGGTGGTGCAGCTGTATTTGTGCGACAAACAATTCAACATTTTGCTCATCCTTCTATCACACCTACAGATTTCCTCCAGTCAGCAGCGTCAACTTTGACGTTCAATAACATTGAAATAACTTTTTCAGCCATTTATTGCCCTCCCAGGTTTGCAATCAGTTCGAATGACTTCACAGATTTATTTTCAAACCTCGGTCCTCATTTTATCTGCGGGGGAGATTTTAATGCCAAACATATGCGATGGGGCTCCAGACTGGTTAACCCGCGAGGCCGCCAACTACTTCATTCTGTTGATTCTAATAATCTCAACATCTGTTCGCCTGGCACACCTACATATTGGCCTACAGCCGTAAACAAAGTGCCTGACTTACTTGACTTTTTTATAACAAAAGGGGTACGTCAATTTCATACAACTATTACTTGCCTTGAAAATTCTCCATCTGACCACTCTCAAATAATATTAACTATGTCTTGTGTTCCTTTGGATAAAATTGAAAGCCCGTCCTTTACAAATGGGACGATGAACTGGGAGCTTTTCCGTACCAAACTTACATCATCTATAAATGTTAATCTTCCACTGAAGACAGGTGGCGACGTAGAAGCAGCGGTAGACCATTTGACTCAGGCCATTCAACAGGCCGCTTGGAGTTCACTAACTCCGAAACCCGCCAAAAAACGCGCTGGCCCTTGCTACCCCCAACACATATGTGACTTGATTAGGCAAAAACGAACAGCTAGAAAAAAGTGGCACCACAGTAGACTACCGTCTGACAAAACTGCTCTTAACCGCTCCACAAACCAACTGAAGCAAGCTATTAGGGAGTTTAAAACATCTACCTTTGACAGCAAGCTAACTAAACTTTCGCCTAATGATGGATCTCTATGGAAAACCACCAAACAAATACTTCATTACACTACATCTTCCTCTCCAATCAAACGTCCGGATGATTCATGGGCTAAAACGGACAAGGAAAGGGCAGACTTATTTGCCGAACATCTGTCTAGAGTTTTTTGCCCTCATGAAGTGCAAAATCAACAATTTTCAACTGAAGTTGAACAGTCTGCTGGAAACCCCTTGCCGATGTCCTTACCACCACCTAGAATCACTGCAAACGATGTAAAACGAGTAATTTTTAAACTGCCTCTACGAAAATCTCCCGGATATGATCTAATAACGAGCGAAGTTCTACGCGAGTTACCAAATTGTTGTATTACTCTACTGACTCAAATATTTAATTCTATTTTGCGCACTACCCATTATCCAATCCAATGGAAACTTTCCCAAATAATTATAATCCAAAAACCGGGAAAACCTGCAGACCAAGTTTCCTCATACCGGCCTATTAGCTTACTACCTGTTATTTCAAAATTGTTCGAAAGACTACTTCTAACTCGACTACAAGATGTCGTTCAAGAGTGTAATGTACTACCAAATCATCAATTTGGATTCCGCTCTCGTCATTCCACCATTCAACAGCTTCATAGAGTAGTAGATGTTATTGCATCCGGGCTAGAGAATAAAAAATATACAAGCGCTGTGTTTCTGGATGTAACCGCTGCCTTTGACAAGGTGTGGTATCCTGGTCTCCTATCAAAACTAAGATTTCTTCCATCTACATACTATTTGATTATCCGTTCCTTCCTAGAAGATAGGTTCTTTATGGTAAAACAAGGATCAGAGTTTTCTGACTACAAACCAATAAGGGCCGGGGTACCACAAGGATCCTTATTGTCTCCTCTTTTATATAGCCTCTATACAGCTGATCTCCCTGAAACTAACAACACTACAATTGCAACATTCGCTGATGATACCGCCATATTGAGTTCCTCCAAAAATCCCATGGAAGCATCAAGCAACCTTCAAAATCACATCAACATTCTGAGCAATTGGTTAAAAAACTGGAGAATTAAAGTAAACCCATCTAAATCGTCCCATGTCACATTTACATTACGAAAAGGCTACTGCCCTCCCGTCTACATTGACAACTCAAGAATCCCACAAAACACCGAAGCGCGATATCTTGGCGTTCATTTGGACCAACGACTGACATGGAAAAACCACGTCACAACAAAGAGAGCTGCTCTCAATGCGAGAACAAAACAACTCTATCGACTTCTACACTTAAACTCAAAATTGCCTGTTAAATCAAAATTACTATTGTACAAAACTCTTCTGAAACCAATATGGGCTTACGGAATTCAAATTTTCGGATCTGCAAAATTCTGTCACTTGAAGAAAATACAAGCCTTTCAATCCAAAATTCTCCGTCTAATATCTGGCGCACCCTACTACGTTAGCAACAAAACTCTTCACGAAGACTTCAAAATTAAGTTTGTCAACGACGTTGCAAAAGAAACCTACCAAAAATTTTTCATCAAACTCGACAGCCATTCTAATCCCTTAATCAGTGACTTGTTTACATTAAGACTTCCTGGTGTAATTCGAAGACGATTACGAAGAAAATGGAACAGAGACCTTTTGGACTAAGATCAAATTTACAGTTACCAAATCAATCAAGAGTAAGACTACTGAGTTTTCTCTGATATGTTTTAATTTATTCAAGTTATTGTAATTTAATTAGTTTTCATCAAATTTGCTCGTTGTATATTGTTACAGTTGCAAATAAAAAATTAAAGACAAAAAAAAAATCTTATGGGGAGGAGATATTTAGATCTACACGTGTGATTAAGCAGATGTTCCAGTGAATATTTTATATTAACTGAACAACTCAGCTGTTTACTTTGAGTAAGGATAACCTTAATTATAACTTAATTATATCGGCAATGCACTATAAAAAAGGTAAACACCAATAGTCATGGAAAGATTACGAATCCACAGTGTATTTCTTCTTCGTGGCCACATCTATGACATTTAGTATACAGTCAGGACTGAGGACTAAAATGATTTTGTATGTTGAATAGACCACAAATAAAAGATGCTTAACCTTGATACAGTTAGTATTATAGTTAATATATTGCCTTTACTCAGTGACTTACGTTTAGTTATTATGTTACGGTTTTACATTTTGGCTATATATATTGGTTAGAGTTAAATCGTTTTACTAAAGTGTTTGTTTATTTTCGACTGAATATTGTAAACTACAAACCTTGAATAACCTCTGCGTGAGGAATATTTTGTTTTATTCATTCTCTACTTCTTTCTTACATAGGTGGTATGGAAGAAACAACCAATGCCCGTTAACCCATACAGACGGGGAGCTAGGCCCTATTCACGTAAATGACAGTGTGCGAAAACAAACAATATATAAATCAATGTTTTTCATTGAACAAACAGACAAAGCGTACTAAAATCATAGCTCGAGGGACCTCGCTGAAACGAGGGGTAGGAGGCATGGTACATGTACATTGGGGGCATGTTGGGGCATGGGTGGATATAAAGGGCATTGGGGTACGTGGAAGAATGGGGAGGCATGGAGGACAGGGGGCAAGGGGGGGGAAAGGCGGTCATGGGGTACAGTAGTATGGGGAAAACGGGGGTCAAGGTGGCATGGGAGTAAGGGGCCGCGGGAGCATGGGAGGGTACAAGGGGCAAGATTGGCTTTGGTTGTATAGGGGTAGTTGGGCGAGGGGGGCATGGAGGCACAGGGAAGAACGGGGGCATGGGGGCACAGGAGAGTGGGGGACAGAGGAGACACGGGGCATAGGGGTACAGGTGTGTGGGACGTGGGGGGCGAGGGGTATGGGAGGGTACCAAGGGCACGAAGGGCTTTGGTGGCACAGGGGTAGTTGAACATGGGGGAGGCTTGGGAGACATATGGGGCACTGGGAAGAACGGCGGGCATGGTGGCACTGGAGCATAGGGTAAAACGGTGGCCAAGGGGAGGCATGGGGGTGCGGGAGGGTACAATGGTCAAAAGAACCTTTGGTAGCATGGGGACACAGGGAAGAACGGTTTTAAACACAGGGAGGATGGGGGACAGAGTGAAACCACGGGCATGGGGGTACGAGAGCATGGAGGGAACAGGAGCTTGGTGGTGAGGGGGCGGGGGGCATGGGAAAACTACGAACCAGGGGCATGAGGGGCTTTGGTGGCACATGGGTAGTTAGACAGGGGGGCACGGGGGAGACATGGAAAAGGCTTGCTGGACATAGGGCATGGGGAAGAACGGCTGACATGGGTGGTACGGGTGGTGCGGGGGCATGGGAGGCACTCGGGTCCCTGGCGCATATGGGGGTACTAAGCACAGGTCATGCGGGGGAACAAGGGACATGGGGGAGGCATGGGGAACACGAGGAGCGGGGGAGGGGGCACAGGGACATGGAGGCACAGGGGTTCAGAATACGGTGGTGTACAGTATTAATAGTATAATAGCCATTTTGTCATGTTGTATTGAAGTATTTTATTTATTTGAGTCATGTAGATAGTTAAGGTTAAAACCATTTTTATTTCGTCCGGCAGTTTATAAAAAAAAAATAGTAGTGTAATGAATTTTAATTTTTCCACAAAATAGAGTACTGTACGTAATACAAGGAAAATTATTGTTTCATTGCTGATTTGATACCACCAATAAGTTCTATCAAGATTAAGGTAATATTTTATAAGAAAATTCAAGAGTGTAAATTCATAGTATAGCTTGAGAAGAATTACATTAACTGTGCAAGGAGGCGATGAATTGAAACTTACTTTTGGAGATAACAGCACCATTTAGATTTTTAGGGGCCTTTGCCCCTACAAGCCCCTAGTTTTTTATATTTAAACACTTAGTTATTTAAATTAATTATATACTGATTTATAATTCTATTTTTAATCCAAGCTTCCCGTCCATCGGGTTGAATTATCACATGACTTGTTGTACTAGCTATATGATTGTGGGTATCAATAAGTAAATTGCCCACTATTCTTATTAAACAATCTAAATTTACAGCATCTTTCGGATGTTGAGGATCGTGTAACTGCATAATACGTTTATCATTACATGTGTAAGCGGTTGAATCACTTTTTGATGTTGTTATGACTGTTATGAAAATATGGGTCAGCTCCCATCATCATTGAACCGAACTGAGGCCACTCAACGAATTTTGATCGGCTTCCATCCCTTTATGATCTGGAGCCACACTGTGGGAATTTTGGTCGGCCTCCGTCGCTGTATTGAACTGAGGCCACACAACGAATTTGGCACACAACGAATTTTGATCGGCTTCCATCCCTTTATGATCTGGAGCCACACTGTGGGAATTTTGGTCGGCCTCCGTCGCTGTATTGAACTGAGGCCACACAACGAATTTGGATCGGCTTCCATCCCTTTATGATCTGGAGCCACACTGTGGGAATTTTGGTCGGCCTCCGTCGCTGTATTGAACTGAGGCCACACAACGAATTTGGCACACAACGAATTTGGATCGGCTTCCATCCCTGGATGATCTGGAGCCACACTGTGGGAATTTTGGTCGGCCTCCGTCGCTGTATTGAACTGAGGCCACACAACGAATTTGGCCACACAACGAATTTGGATCGGCTTCCATCCCTTTATGATCTGGAGCCACACTGTGGGAATTTTGGTCGGCCTCCGTCGCTGTATTGAACTGAGGCCACACAACGAATTTGACCACACAACGAATTTGGATCGGCTTCCATCCCTGGATGATCTGGAGCCACACTGTGGGAATTTTGGTCGGCCTCCGTCGCTGTATTGAACTGAGGCCACACAACGAATTTGGCCACACAACGAATTTGGATCGGCTTCCATCCCTTTATGATCTGGAGCCACACTGTGGGAATTTTGGTCGGCCTCCGTCGCTGTATTGAACTGAGGCCACACAACGAATTTGGCCACACAACGAATTTGGATCGGCTTCCATCCCTGGATGATCTGGAGCCACACTGTGGGAATTTTGGTCGGCCTCCGTCGCTGTATTGAACTGAGGCCACACAACGAATTTGGATCGGCTTCCATCCCTTTATGATCTGGAGCCACACTGTGGGAATTTTGGTCGGCCTCCGTCGCTGTATTGAACTGAGGCCACACAACGAATTTGGCCACACAACGAATTTGGATCGGCTTCCATCCCTGGATGATCTGGAGCCACACTGTGGGAATTTTGGTCGGCCTCCGTTGCTGCATTGAACTGACGCCACACAACAAATTGGGATCGGCTTCCATCCCTGGATGAACTGGAGCCACACTGCGAATTTTTGTCGGCTTCCGTCGCTGTATTGAACTGAGAATTTTTTTGGACTCCCTTCAAAAAGTGAAACTGATGTAGGAACTGAAATTTTTTTGAACTAAAAATGTTATGTTGTTTGAGACAAACTAAAAATTTAGAGTGAGAGAGATCTTGGTCACCATGGTAATTAATAATTATTAATTTATAGATCGAAAGAATAGATAGGAGGACGTTTCACTATATTTCTCATTTCCTTGTAACTTTATGGATATGCTTTATGGGACCGAAACCTTTTAATTTGAGACTCCTACCATCTTCCTGCGATTTGCAAAACGATCACAATTTTGCCCAAGAAATTTCGCTTACAGAATTGTTATATAGATTGCTTCTCTTGGTGTGAATTATTATGTTATCTTCACTCAATGTTAGCATATGTGTCTCATTTTGAAATTAATTCATGATTTAATGTATACAAAGCAGACGTTTTTTAAATCCCCATGCTATTCTTATGGAGGACGTTTTACGTGATTTATCATTTCCTGTTAACATTATGGACACACCGATAGTTTTCCCTCGTGCATGGGACCGAGATCTTAAATTTGAGACCCCTCCCATCTTTCTGCGATCTGTATGACGCTCACAATTTTGCTCAAGAAATATCGCTTACAGAATTATATATATATATAGATTACATAATTTTAGAACCAGGTTGAGGGTGGTTGTATGCGCGAGTAGTATAGTACAACATGAAAGTCTCAGTTTATTCTTAAAAAGTGACACGACTATGAAACATTCAAGAGACATTACATTACACCGGACGCTGGAATCTCCGCTGGCCCCTTTTGCTACCTGCTACTCGAGGATCGCAGTTTCACAGTTGTGGGATTATTGAACCCTTTTGAGGATTAAAATTTGGATCGCAGTTTCGGTGCGCCGCTTGGCAAGGGATAAGGAACGCAACACAACACAGGTAGCCGAAGGTTCATCGCTCCTTTGGTTGTGCGCCCGTGCCTTGCTCGGGAATTCCCGTGGAATCTCACCCCTCTCCTCCCACCCCTTTGTTTACATGTGGACACCGCAAAGTTAAAAGTCACTCGTCTGTTTGATAGCAAGGAGTCCCATCGTGCTGGTATAGAGTTTTCTAGCACCAAAAGAGGCCAAACTTGCCTATTGTACAACGGCTATAAAGGTACACGAAGAAAAATGAAAAAAAGTGTGGCGGTGCGTAAATCGCGAATGCAGTGCCAAAGTTTTAACAAGAAATTGTGCAACCTTAACGGGTTGCAACCATGTTGCAACAGGTGTCTCAGACATCGTGTCTTTAGGCCTAAGAGTATGCACGAGTATGTCTAGGATTTATATTCATATAAGACTAATGTTAAATTAGAAACGTCGACAACTCCTTTAAGATTGGTCTTGAAAGTTTGTCCTTTTTCCATTTTTAAGTGGACTTTAATTTTTATTGCTCCGAGAAAAAAATCACGATTGTAGAGCGATTTATAAGATTAAACTACTGAACAAAATTGACATCCGAATGGGACTTCAAAACACACTCCCCCGAAGTTAATTTGTCTGTTTATTGAAAAATTACATTATTAAATATTTAACCTCACCCGGTGACCCCATTACATTCGGTATGGTTGGCTGATCTGAGCAGTTAAATTTCGACTCGACAGCCTCTGTTCAGTGTTCACCTTTGGGAATTCCTGACGGTCCACCCCTGGTTTTGAATTATTGACAAATAGTTTTATTTTAACCACCTTATTCTATTAGTCTCTTGGGAAGGCGAATACCTAAGTGTGCAAGGGTTTCGTTACGTTCCGATTCGACAGGCCCTGTTTCAATCACGACAAATAGTTTTTCGTATGTAAAATTGCGTAAAATATACCAACTATAATACTGGGAAGACCTTTTTTGAAAATTAAAATAATGAACACGCTTTACTTGTAACTACAGTAATTATTTTGTAACTTTAAGTGTTCACATATCCTGCAGGATAATACGTACTGCATTACATGATTACTCACACTGCCAAGAAGGCCTAGGTGGAGCAATGTCCTGCTTGCATGGTATTTTACACGGCCAAGCATGGCTTTTCCAACGGCAAAGCAGGCTAGTTGTTGATTATTTTATGCGTCAGTGACTGTGACGTCACTCACGCTACTCCTGCTGTGCGGATAAAATAACATGCTGGGCCGTCATGTTACGGCATATTAATTTAACATGCCGGACTCTCATCCTTGAATTAACAGTATTTACTGGTAAATTATACGTTTTTAATGGTATTTTAACATTACTTTTTTCTCAGTGTGGTTACAATTCACATTAAAAAATTTTATAATGAAAGTTGGTTAACATTTTAAAGCGCCATCGAGAAATAAATCAAAGGCTAGGGGGGGCGAAGCCCAAAACGTAATGACTTTTTTAATCACCATTTGTCAACGCGGTAGATCTTATGAGCTTTGAAAAGACACCTCAATCTTAAAAACCGGCTAAGTAGTTCGAGAGAAAAAGGGATGTATTATACAAAACCCTTATAGAATTAAGAAGATAGATATTTAGATGAATTTCTATATCTTACTCCATTTCAATATATGAGGGATATTTTTGTGTTAAAAAATCTTAGATACGAATACCCTGTAACTTTATAACGATAGCATGAAAATTAATTCTGTTTTAAGTGTTTCCTTGCGATTCGGTAAGCTTTACCTCGATTTGTTAAAAAAAAACCACCTAATTCAATGACCCAACATCTAAAAAAGCAATTGTTTGATCACTTTGTAAAACTCAAAAATTTCAAATACAAACTCGTATGAGCACCACCTTTTCCAGACACTTAAAATTTTATTTTGTAAATAAACTCAAACTTTGTTAATATAAACATATCTCAAATCACCCATTAGGCCTAATTATATGTCTATAAACTTTCTAATGGTTTTTGAAACAAATGTTTCAAAAAACGTCAGAAATCAAATAAAATTCTGGTCAAGTTTTGGCCAGAAGCGATCTCTAGTTACTATTATTTTACGAAGTAAATAGGGGAGACCGGGGATGGTTGTCACACTTTTTAGATTGTTAATTTTTACAAAGTTATTCGTAATCTTAGGTTATTAAAAATATATTTATCATTTGAAATAAACTTTTCTTTACATTATATATTTTTTTCAAATTGAAATCTATACGACAAATATTTATAAAAATGTTTAAAAAAAGCAATGCAAGTGTGTCAACCAGCCCCTACGGCGGGGCATGTTGTCACAACGGCTGGGGTTGGTTGTCCCTAGTATTTTTTATGGATAAAAATAAGAATATATTAAATTATTAATATGGGTAAAAGCAAACAAAACATTCAAAAGTAACAATAGTTTAATACAAAAATGATACTTAAAATAATCTACTCTCAATTCAAGTGGTTTTGAAAACGTAAAACTTAACTGCAAATTAACTATTTGATTAACATGTGACAACCAACCCCTTACTCTATGTGACAACTTGCCCCATGCCGCCATTTTTTACTAACTTCGATGTATACCAAAAACTGGTAATCGGTTAGTAGTGGGAAAAAGCCACTTCTAAACCGGAAGTGACGTCAGCTGCCAGGGCAGCTGCAGGGGTCAGATGGTGTCAGTTGCCAGGGCAGCTGCAGGGTGCAGATGGCGAGAGCATATGCCCTGAATTTGAAGTAGAATTGGGCATGAATTAAGAGTTAGTTCAAAATTGAAATTCAACAGTTATAACTGGAGCTTGGAAAGTATGTCAAGGTCATTCAGAGTAAGTTTTAAAAAAGCCTACCCAACTACTACCAGAAATAGTTCAAAGTTGAACTAGTTGGTGATAGTGGGATAGGCTGAAGTAAATTTTGAATTTTATTTGTGAACATACAATTAATGTGCAACAGCAGAGTTTAAACAAGTTGAACTTTTGTGATGAACTACAGAGTTGTAAATGCAAACACCAACGACGATGAGAAGGTAAACGCAGAGTCCCCAGATGATGTATTTGAAAAGCTTGAACAAACGTAACATTTCGAGTTGGTTTTCCCGTTCCATTTCCAATCGTTTAATTTCCAATTTCAATTTATCCTCTTCCATTCTAGTTATGAAGGGAACTTCATCCATCATATCCATCATGATTTTGTAGTGTTTGAAATTTTAAAACAAGTGATGTTGATAGTTCAAAAGTTGAAGACGGAATGAGAAGTGAAAGCGAGAAATGTTAGTTAAATAAAGAAGTGGTGGGGGGAACGAAGAATTACAAAGAAGTGGTGGGGGAAATATTTTGCTGTTCATTATTACCATCAGTAGTGTCAGATGGTGCAGGAGTTAGATTTAGTAAACTGTCTTCGTCCGAACTTTCAATCTTATCACAAATAGGACAATCGTATGTTATTTCCAAATTCATTTTGATGGTTGTAAAATTATCTACAAGTTCTTGTAAAATATTAAAAATGTCTTGTAACTCTTCCCTAGAGTTTATTTCAAAACTAGAATTCATTCGGGCCAATGGAGAGTTGTTCATTATTGGAGAGTCGGTGATGGAATGAGGATCGGCGCATAGGGAGGGGGCTTATATAATGGTGACCTTGAGCAGGCGTCTAGGGAGGGGGGCTGTCTAGGGAGGGGGCTTTTATATAGGGAACCTTGAGCTTATGATTGAATAAAACATTTAGTTCTTCTTCTCCATCTTTTAATTCAATTATTTGAACCGAAGTAGTTGTTTCATCTTCTTCACTTGATGAAGAAAACAATTCACCAGGATTTAAATATTGAACTACAATTCTGAACCATCTTATAGGATATTCGTCAATGACAGAAAGTAAGTTTTGAAACAATTCTTCCATCTCCTCCCTGTCAGTTATTATATGTTCAAATTTGATAAATTTGTTTTCCATGTTGTTAGTTAGAGTGTTGGAAGTGGAATGATTTAATATTATATAAAAATTAGAACTAGTGGTGGGGGGAAATCTCAAGGTCATCCAAATGAAGTTTTAAAAAAGAGTGTAAAACTGAAATTACACATTTGATGGTTCTACAGGATCGGAATACCAATCTGATCTGTATTTACATCTTTTTATCATATGTGTACAAAAATCATCTTGATGAGAATTGGTGCGTTGACAATGAGCAAGATCTAGAGGGTGAAATTTGAAACATCTTTGAGGACAACATGTATGAAAATATCTTGATTTGTAAAATTTGAAAGTTCGCAATTCCGGTGGTGGTAGTTGTTTTGTTTTGCATTTGCAATAACAAGATCCGAAGAATTCACATTTAGTACAAGCTAACCCATCCACCATCATTGGTCCTAAATCTGTACACTGTTGTTCACAACAGTAACGAGGTTTGTACTTGTATTTTTGCTCTTCCATGTTGACGCTGCGGAGTCCAGTGAAAGAATAAGAGTGTATAGTGTTCAATAGTGAGTTTTATGTACTGTGAAAAGTGGTAGGGGTAATTTCAAGGTCATCCAAATGGAGTTTTAAAAAATTATACCTTACAAGTGTAAGGATTATTAAAATTTAGGAAGTTTGTTTCTCTTTGTTTTCTTCAGACTTTTTCTCTCTCTCCGCCTTAGCCATAGCAACAAGTTCTTCTGTTGATAATGGATGTACTTCAGGAAATTTTAAAATTAATTTAGCTTGATATCCTTCTTTAGTTAATACATCTAAATCTTGGGTCATTTGTTCAATGGTGTTGTAGTCTTTTCCATAGATTTTTCCATCAAGTTGAATCATCATTCTGTACAACATTTTCTTAAATAGGTCTTGTCGTGGTGAGAGCTAAGAAGCGAATGATTATTTATACAAGTATCACATCCTTTTTATTAACTCACATTGATCATGTGATTCTTTAGTTGTAGCTTTGTCTGTCAAAAGTTATTCAACATTGGTAATACTTTTGGAACTTGATGTTATGTTGACCAGTTGGCGATGAAGAAGTTGTAGGTTGTGTAGAAATAAATATTTCATCATCGCAATATTTTGTTTTAGTGAACATCCTTGTATTAGTAGCACTAACATCAACAGTTAAGTGATAACCACCGGTAAGTAAAACTCGCATTTCGTTAGTTAAATCTTCAAGTTGTTCAAAAGTAGTTATGGTGTTGGTATCATAAGATGCACACTTAACCTTTAGGGACATGTTGCAGTTTTATATTCAGGGATTAAGAGCGAGATGTGTACGGTATGAAAGGTAGCAGTAGACTGATGAATTTTGCAAGTACATTTCCCCTTTTATAATTATACAAAATTGGGTCAAGGTCATCCTGTGGAATTTTTAAAAAAAGCAACATATTGTAATGTACAAAGACATTACAATATGTTGCTTTTTTTATTTTTATTTTTTGTTTTGTTTTATATCATATTTATTGAAAAAACAAATACAAAGAAATATTTACAATGTTATGTACAAATTAATCAGTAGTAGGTGTTACATGAATTGTAAGTTCAGTAGAGTTGTTTCCACTGGGTCCATGTGATACCAAATAGAGTGCGCCGGGTTGAATTATACGAAGATCTTCATTTTGAAGTAGTTGTATGAAGCGCTTTGGTAAGAAGATCTGAAATTTTGCTTCATCACCAATTGTATAAGGTGCCTCGCTCAAAGTGCAATTTATAGCATCACCTACTGAAGTTTCCATTTTCTTAATAGTATGAATGATGTAGTGTTTTTCTTCTTTTAGTTCAGAACATTTCTTCGTAGGTAGAATTGATGATTTAGAATGAGCGTTGAACTGATCAACTAAACTTTGAAGTAAGTTCTGTGATGCCATATTGATGTTGTTGTTAATCTTCTTGTTAATAAGAATGTCCGTCGGAGATGTTGTCTCTTCGGAGGTTTGAGTAATACTCATGCTGTGTCATGGTAGCGCTCTCACTTTTATAATCGACACTACCCCCACCACTGACACTACCCCCACCAGTTTGTTGAAGGAAATTATTCAAGCGGTAGGCATTCTTTAAAGCGCACTGCGACCTTCGATGTTTAAAACTTTTTGATGAAATACAAAGTTCGTTGAAGTAGCATTGGAAATCTTTATCAATTATTGCATTAATCACTTCGTTGCTTGTAAATGATTGTATCCAATTTGCTTTTTCCAATCCCCTTGTGTAGATAATTTTAAACTCTTTGCAATAATGATTCATAATGTGCGGCATCATATTATAATTAATGAAACCTTCATCCCATCTTAAGTTGTGAAAATGTTTGTTCAACCATTTGTTTGTAACTTTCGCTTTAGTTGTTAGTCTATTAAATGGTACTGGAGGTTTGAACAAATAATGATAAACTACTGATGTGTTCATGTCCAAGATTACTAATTCTTTAATAATAAAATTACCATCATTTCCTCGGAAAGCTTGAAATTCAATTATACCTCTTTTAACTTCCATTATATGTGGCGCATTAGAAAACGAAACCCGTTTATTCATGATGAAGTCTTACTAACAACTGACTTAAAAATTGAATGAGCCGATGTTTATAACAGACAGGATTGTTCTTCTTCTTTCACTTCTTGTGCCACTTCATCAATATTAAAATTGGTGTGATAGTTGTTTAATTGTCTCCACATTTCAACTTCTTGAGGTATTCTATTAAAGATTGAAGTATCCACGGGACCGTATAAAATTGGAACAAAAGGTTTTTTGTCCAATGTATCAATTAGATAGTCTTTAATTATTGCACTTGAAAATATTAGTTGTTTCAAATATCTGGTGACGGGACCGGTAGTACAACTTAAAGTATAAAATTCTTCTTTAGTGAAATATAATTTAACATTATGTGTAGTTAAATCTCTGAAGCGAACAATTTGTCCTCCACGATGTTTTACTATATCAACTTCAATATTTGATTCCAATAAACTTAATCTTGTTCTTCTTCCAAATGTGTTGTTACTTAAATAGCACTCCAAAAGATGTAAATGTTTCATGAGAGATTCCCAAGTAATTTCACTGAAAGTAACCATTTTGTTTCCATGATTTAAAATAACAATTGGTGAATAATCCATTGATTTTAAAATTCCAACTGATATACTTTTTGTCATGCATGAAGAAATTGGGTAGATAATCCGAAGAAATACTTCTGTTAAAATATTGGTTGTAATGTTAACTTCAACCTTCTTCCTTTTTACTTCTTTTTCAGCTTTTTCTTCTTCTCTCTTCTTATGTTTGTTGAATTTTAGGAACTCGTCCATTTCTCGTTCAACTTGTTTTTCTATATCTGAACTATTATCATCCATTAGAGGTGTATTTTCTTCTCCGTTAGTAGAATTCATCTTGCGAATGATGTTTCCCATACGACGGTTGAAGATAGAATGAAGTTTCTACTAATTATTTTCTCGCTTTTATATTTTTCGTAAATCCTTGAAATTTATACAATTACATAATTGTTTGTTTTGAACTTGTCTTTCACAAATGAAATTCTAACCTCAAAAATTAAAGCAGATAATTCTAACCTCAAAAATTTGCAGTTGTTGTACAATTCTTCTTAAAGTACATTCTTCACAATTCCGGTCAGCGGTGTGTAAGTAACTATTTTATCATGTAGAATTAGACAGTATGCCGAAGTTCCATCCGCTACTGGTTCTTCAAATTCCATTTCAATTTTTATATCCACACTTGATGATTTTACCGATTCATTTTGTTTTGAACAATCGATTACAATTATTGGAGCCTTGGAATAATACTGGTCAGGTGATAATAGTGGTGTATTAGTCTTTCCATAATATGACGATTGAAATCTTGCATACATATCGTATAAAATAGAAAAACGTTTTTTGCTGAACATGACATTCAAATTGTCATAGGGAAAGAATTGAGAGTTTAGGAAAACTTTACAATTCTTTATTTTACAGTGATCAAATTGACCAGCATTTGCAGTGATAACATCTTTTCGCTTAGTTTGAAAACCGAGTATTATGTACCTTGCTCGTTCCAAGTAAGTTGATGTCTTGACGGTCCATGTTTGTCGTTCTGTCTGAGGTAGTGTAGGGTATTCATGAAATTCCCAACTTCGGAATGGCATCACAATATCACGGTCAGATTTCAACTTTCTCAATAATAGGATTCTATGTTCATCAGCCAATCTTACATGAGGTACTCTCCAAACAACTTTATCCAACTGTAGTTGCCATTCCAGTTTATCTTCCGTAGTTGCAGGGTCTGCAAGTATCAAGTCCTTATTAGTTGAAGATCTGAGTAATACTAATTCTTGTTTGACATTTATTATTACCCGTTTGTAATCTTCAGCGAATCCCAAAAGCAATCGTAAAGGTACATGAAAATCAAAGTGACCGTTGGAAGCTGGTGTTATAGTGTCTTTATCGGGGGCAACCCATCCGGCGGTGACTATTGAATTCTTCTCATGCGGTGTTAATGATGTTAATCCTTTCAATGTCGTTGTTAAACCAACCTTTTTTGTTGAATCAACCGTCACCCCTGATATTTCATATCTTATTTCATCAAAAAGATATGCCATCGGGTTATTTATAAAAGGAACTGTTGAAGCAGTTTTTCCATCCAATTTTAATACCCGTCCTTCAATGTACAAGTAACTTTCACACGGTAAAGTGTAAATATCTTGTTGTTGAATGGGGATCCTTATTTCATCGTTATTGTTTAATTTTGATGAAGTGTAAGGGTTGTGCGTGTGATATTCCTTCTCCCATAGTGTTTCGTCGAACGTTGGTCCTTGAGATATATCCAGGATATCCATCGCTGTTAAGTTTTAATCCAATCTTTTGTAGAAAACGAATGTTTTCCGATGTTAACTCTTCCAATGTCGAGGAGCTACTGAGCTCCCGACTCTTCCGTTGCGGTTTAAATGATAATCCCATGTTGACTTTTATGTTGCTGCTCTGATGTGTATCCGTATAGTAATTGTTTCTCCTCTAAAGTCAACACTATGACCGTCTTGATCCAATATGTTCAGTACGATGTCTGAAATGAAACTGGTGTTTAACGGTAGGTATATCAAGTTTTGTGGCTTCTCAACAATTTTAAAACCGGGAGCCACAGTTGGATAAAATGTATGTAAAATATGCTGATTCACTCCTTCTCTATACGATCCGTGTATAATATTACACGTTACATCGATACTATTGACTTTCAATATTGTAACAGTTGTATCACCTGAATGAGTAGTTCCAGGAGTTAAGATTTTCTTTTTTGTATCTGTAAATCCAAGTAAACTGCCAATGGAGTTTTCCAAGCTGACATCGATATAATATTTTGAAGTTATTTCTGCTTTTAAAGTATTATTGTTTCCTTTAACGGTGATCTTTTCTTCTCCGAGTTGTTTTTGTAGTAATTGGTTTATATCATCGATTTCATAAGCTCCAGTAGGAAATGTAATTATTTTCAATTCTGAGTATTTTCCTGAAGCATCCTTAGTTTCATAATAATGTAGTAAATTGTTCTTTCCTTCCGTAACATTGGGAATTGAGTTGTAGGTAGTTAAATCAAGTAATGCCGCTTCCCATAATCTTTCCTTGGATAGACGCAATGCTGGGAACAGCGTACTTTTCAATGTGGATGAATTTCCACTCAGTGACACTGTATACGATGACATCTTAAAGCTGACTGACACTCTTCGCTAGAAACTCCAAACATAAATGCCCACATATTTCAGTATTGTTAGGTTGTTCTCTTTTGTAATTGTAAAAAATGTTTTTGGAGTTTCGAAAATAATGTTGCAGTTCTTTCGGCGGTGGTAGATTGCCAAAACTGTCAAAGTAGTAAACGGTTTGTCCGAGCTTTTTATAGCATACCCAATGAGTGCCTGGACCATAGGTGGAATCCAAATTTACTATTCCAGTTTCATTTTCCCATATTTTAGTTGGTAATGCATCTTTCATAAAAACTCCTCGAAAAAATGGTATTTTCAAACATTTTACATAATCATTTAACTGATGATTTGTTAAGGCTTTATTTGGAATTAGCAATTGATTCTTTCTATTTAGTACACACGGTATGGTCTTAGATATAAACCTGCTCCGTTTTTTACCATTTGCCAAACAGAAGTCTTCTTTACATTTGCCTTACGAGTTCTACGATGTCCTTTTTTAATGTTTCCACCTCTTTTGGGAGCGCTTCTTTTTGCAGGTCTTCCTCTGCGACGTCTTCCAGCACCTAACTTTGCTTTCGTCTTCATGGCTGTAGTTACTGCCCAAGCCGCTGCTTTTTCTGCAATATTTGCGTCACTTGATTTTACTCTTTGCCAAGCTTTTTCCGCTAGAATTTTATCCGCTATTGATCTATTTGTTGAATCTTTATACTTTGAATATGCTATATCGTGTTCTTTGCAAGCTTGATCTAATTTATTAATTCCAGGATCTCCTCTTGCTAAACGTTTTGCCAACTTAGTTCCAGGTCCACAATATTGATAACCTCCGGGCAGATGTAATTCGTATGGTAAAGCGTCTATCGTTCGATTCACAACAGCACCAATTGGAATCCGTCTGAGCAGGGATAATGCAGCTGATGTTAAACCACGTCCTCTCTTGCCGCTGTCTTGACGACGACTGAGCGATACGGTCTTCATTATGTTGTTTTATGTAACCAACGTCTTCACTCTATGAAATACTTTATGATAATGAATCCTTTTTTGTGTATTCCATACTTAAATATTCATAAGTTTTACTAGTATTTATCAATGATTTCATCTTTAATCCATTGGTTTCTCTGAGAATCTTCGATTTTATTGTGTTTCATCGATGTATTAATCAAATGATTATGCATATCAATAACTACATTACCTACAAGATTCGTTACATACTCGATATTAGTAGCATCTTTGTCATATGTAGGATTATCAAGATTTGTGATACGTTTACCATTACATGTATACACCGATGGATCCTTTTTAGAGGTCGCTATAACTTGATTAATAGTAGCAACATCATTCGGAGCTATTCCTGCTGATATGTTAGATATTCTTCTATTTTTTCCATCATATACGTTATTTATTTTATCTAAAATTATAGTTTGTTTTACAACAGCACAATCCTGATCATCTTTACCAGATTTAACTTGGGTTAATCGTCTACCTTTACATATAAAATTAACACCAGTAGCTGATAGTTGTGGTACTTGTGTTAAAATAACAGCATCATGTTCTTCCGTGCCTAAACTTATATTTGACAATCTTTTATTTTTTCCATCCCATTTGTCATTTTGTAGTTGTAGTAAGGTAAACTTTTCACTTCCTTGCATAAACTCATCACCTTTCTTTGACACCACCTGATTTTGTTTAACAAAAGCGGATGTTCCTTTCTTCAAGCTTTCATTCATTTGTCTCACGGTAGCAGCATCCGATGGAGTTGAACCATCTTTCAGATTGGACAACACTTTTCCATGACAATCAATAACAGCACCATTATATAAAATACAATTATCTTTAATGTATTTTATATTAACACCATCACTTTCTTCTTTAGGATATCCAATATCGTTTATAGTATATTTATAGAAGGAAAATCCATCTTTTTTCTTTTCTGGTATTACAGAGTGCAAATAACGCTTATTGATTGTATCTGTATCCTCGGTTGGATCTGCCACATTAGTTATTTTATAATTTAAAGCATTGTACCTTTTTCCACTTTTAGTCTTTTCCAACAGTAAAGCGTATTCCATCGCAGATAGAAAATAGCCTTTATTAACAACATCTCCATTATTGACTGGTTTTGCAACGTTAATAACCCTGTGAGATTTTGCATCATACAGTTGGTTGTCGTCGAGTTTTAAACTTGTAGATGTTACCTCCTTAACTGTTTTTAAATTTGTTGCATCTCCATCTTCTTCTGGATCTCTAACAAACTTTAAACGTTTATTATTTATGTTATAGTCACCTTCAGGTGTTTGCGGTAATCCACTTCTTTTTCTGTTTTCTCCAACTTGCACTCCTAACGCGGAGTATCGTCCGAACTTGTCGACGCTCATGTTAGAACTGACACATTATACGCCTGCAATTCTTATATATCCGCGGACAATTATACAATTATACCGCGATTCCTGAGTTCGTCAATCAGAGCTACCCATTCATTATTTAAACCTGTATGACCGGCTTCCATGGCTTCATGCAATAGTCTCATTCTATCAACCAATTTATTGATGTCGTTGTAGTAAATCACATTCGTATTGTATAGATTTTTCATCAATCCTTTGCCAGATGTTGAAGTATCTCCTTTACTCTTTTTACTATGTTGTTCAAGAAGTGATAAATCCATAAGTGATAAAGATTTTCTTTTCAGTGGTTGTCTCACCGCTGGCGCAGTACGTAATGTTGGCAATTTTCGTGGAGGAAACAACTTTTTTATAACGATGTTATATTTTGTTGCACGTGAACGATTAATCATTGCATCCTTTAAGTAGTTTCTTTTATGAGCGTTAGTATTTTGTAGAATCTCCTTAAAAACACTTAAATCTTTGGATGAATATCTTAGTGGTATGTTTTTAAAAATTAATTCATATAATCCTTTTGTTCCTTTATATCTATGCTCACCAATAATGATGTAATCGTCTTGTGTTATTTCAAGCTTTGAATCGCCAATCTTCAATTCATTCCCATCAATTCTTGCTCCGTATACGTGTGATCTACTCAAATTCGGGTTTGATTTCATGTCATGTAGCATTTTCATTATATATTTTCTTCCAAGAGGTCCATGTTGTAATATATCGCTACTCAATTGAGTTAAATTTGGAATAGATTGTTCTGCTTCTGGTATTGGCTGTTCTTCTTCCTTTTCAACAATTGGTTCTTCTTCTTCTTTTGTTTCTTCTTGCTCACTAGCACTTGTATATGAATCATCATCTTCTTCTTTTTTTAATGCTTGTACTTCTTGTTTAGAAACTGGTAGTAAAACATCTCCTTCATAATGAGGTTTACCAATAGTTTCTGATATCTGTTTTAAAGGTTCCGTAATAGGTTTAAATGTAGTCTCTAGAAATTCTTCTCTTTCACTTAAACCCATCCTCAATGCACGATTCTTCATCCTAATAGAATCACTGAGTGATTTTATTTCTTTCAATAGTTTTTCTTGATTCACCATGTTTACACTGTGAAGTTCAACATGTAACTAGATGTAGCATCGGTAGTTCAACGCATAAATACAAATTTATCCAACCCTATACGATATCTACCATTTTTAATATCTTCTTCCTTCATAATAACGAGAAAGCTATATTTCTCATTCCATGCTTTGCCACACATCTCTTTAAATTTTTCAAATGGCATATCCGCATTTACATGATCATTATATATATGCTTTAAATTTGTTTCATCTTGCTTGAAGATGATCAACATATTTGCATTGTCTCTTATAAGTTGTTTTGGAATTTTACTGTATGTTTGACCAATATAAATGCTATCAATATTATGATGTCTTCCCATAGCAAAATAATTCCTTATTGTGTCATGATTTTCACAAGAAACATCGTCAAATATAAAAATAGAAAATGGTTTTGCTTCATTCGGTTGCATAATTGTTTCACTGGCATTAAACTTGTAAAAATTCACTTCAGGTACACTTGCAAGTACTTTATCCAATAATTGATATTTTGGTTGTTGCAATGATTTTGAAAAAATGTATATATTATTAAAACGCAATCCTTTAGGATTAGTTATAAGGTTAAAAACAACATTAGTTTTTCCACAATTTGAAGGACCAGTTATTAGACATCTTATCGTATTTGGTAGTAATTCACCATGTTTTCCATGATTTAACTTATCATTGTCAACTGTCAATTCATCAATGTTATTGATATTAAATCGATCTTTTTGTTGTACAATCTCCATCTTGTATAAAGGTTAAACACACAATGAGCTATTAAACAACTATACTAAGTCTTTTGAAGGAATCCAAGAGTCTTCACTTTTATCAAACCCTAACCACCGGACTTTAACCATATCCTTTTTCCTTTGTAAAATCTTCTCGACAAGATATACATCACCAACTGTTGATTTCAACAATTCGTGTCCGTAGAATCCACCTTGAAGTAATTCACCCTTGTTATCCTTTAATAAATAGGTTTCAGGTATAGTTGGTTGCACTTTATAAATTGTAAATACTTCATTAGTCCAATTTGGTAGATATCTTTTACTAAATACACCTTTGTATTTGCTTATACGAACTTTATCGTTGACCTTGAACTTCTTTGGTTGCAATTTTTCTAATTTCGGTGTTGTATTATTTTTAATGCGTTGTAATACAATTTTCGCATTAGCACTGTTTACCTGGATAGGTTTCATTCCAATGGTACGATGATATTTGTTGTTATACTGTTTTATAAGTTGTGGTAATATGTCATACCACACATATGATCCTCGTTTTGAAAATTGTTTATACATCGCACCTTTCAATGTTCTATTGAATCTTTCAATTATTGAAGCTTTAACTTCAGAATTTGTAGAATAATGATTTATTTGATATTTCTTCATCAAAGCTCTAAAGTCTTTATTAAAATATTCTTTTCCATCATCGGTCTGTAGATGTTTAATTTTAAATTTATTTCTTTGTATTGTGGTTTCCATAGCTTTTGTAACACTTTTACCAGTCTTATCCTTCAATGGTAAAGCGTCAGCTATTTTAGTAAAACAGTCTATAATTGTTAAAATATATTTAAATCCTTTGTTTAATTTACTGTGCGGTATCATTTCAATGAGATCAGCTTGATAAAGATCATTCATCCCTTTAATGATTGTACTTCTTCTTGGAAATCTTCTTCTTGCTGGTTTATGTAGTTCATTTACAATCTTGTCCTTCACACTTTCCATCTTCAGATGTTGCTTGTACACCGCATGTAAAAATACTGATCCATAGAATAGTTTATTCTCATTTATATAGTTTGAATATAGGTCAAGGCCAATTCATATTAGTGTAAAAAAGAGGGAACATGGCATTGGGCTTGCCATGTCCCCTCTTCTTTACGGAAAGGAAAAAGGAAGAAGGTAGAGGACGAAGAATAGGTTTACTGGTCGATAGGGTTTAGAGAGTAGTGGCCGAATGGTAAAGTATTAATTTTATCTTCTAAA
>JAQYXR010000363.1:0-104007 GCA_030545055.2 Neoaliturus tenellus
ACCAACTTTTATTGCAAGTTCTTTAATGTGAATTGTAATTTAACAGCTGATTACCTTCAGATGAATTTTAAAAGCTAGATAGTAAACAAAAATAGATCTCCGTCACTTCATAATACGCATTTACATACTGTAGGTGAGATTTACTCATACAGAATCATAAAACGCGCAATTTGCACACGGGCCACCTCGTAATATAATAAAAATATAAAACACATTAACTTTTAACTAATTTACCAATAGGGAATACGCTATTACGGTATTAGTCAAGACCTAAGCCTGGGACCATGATACTTTTTCATTTTGAGATCTCTAGAAGCCAAAAACACCATTTGTTCAATTTGATATATATATGTATGTGTCCATAAACACGATAACTTTTGAACGGAACCTCTGATTTTGATGAAATTTGGTACAGGGGTGTAAGCCAATATCTACTTAATTGAGTTTGCGAACCATAATGATCGGATTATGGGAACGAGGTTTATGGGGTTTCTAAAGGGTTAAAATTGGGTTTTTGGCATTTTTGAACCTCAATTTTTTAAACTTCATGACTTTTAACTAAAACCATTGAAAAGAGCTTAAAACAACAAACAATTTAGTATTTTGAATTTTTACCTAACTTAAATGGTTATTCAGAAAATCCAAACACTATGTTTTCCATGTTATTCTTATGGGAAATCAACAAAACCTTCTATCTTGCTTATTTATTGAAATATCTTGATAAACTTGGTATGTACATTAATTAGGAAGCGTTTAACTTATATCTGCTTATAAAACGCATATGGCGGCAAACCTACGTACTCACCTCTATGGGTTTTATGGAAAAATTAAAAAAACACCACAACCTGATAAAATTTGGTATGTACATTCACTAGGTAGGGTTTAACTTATATTTATCAACGAAACCCATATGGAGGCAAACCTACATACTTTAAACCCCCATGGATTTTATGAGAAAATAGAAAATATACCAAAATTCCATTGGAAAGTTGCTGAGTAAGCAGGTCTGCTGCGATGGGGGTATTATATTTATAGTTACATTAAGGTAGCATTATTTTGATGCCACCTTTACATAAAATATATTAATTCAATTATCTTATTGTTTTATTTTGTATTTACATTAAATTTAGTCTACATGTGGGAATTGAGACACCAATTTTTGATTGTTTTATTGTGTATTTACATTAAATTTAGTCTACATGTGGGAATTGAGACACCAATTTTTGGAAAATGAATGCATATAATCATGGGATATAGTCTTTATTCTGTAAACCCGGCTTACCCCTTAATCGTTTCCCCTTTAAAGTTTCATTTTATTAAATTTAAAGTGGAAACACTTCTTTTTAGAAACAAATTTGTGCTATTATCATTCACTTTTCTTTGTTTAAATTAAATGTAGTCCTTTTTACTCTACTTATAAAGCAGAAAAGATAATATTTCTGGAACTTAAATCATATAGTTTTGAAACTTGAAACATTATTCCGAACATACAATTTAACTCTCCGATTGTAAATATAAAATGAGAAAAGCTAAAATTTCTATACTTATAGTTATAGTTATAGGCATTTAGTCAAATGTCTATAACTCGATAATGGATTGACGGATTAGGACAAGCGATACATCATTGAAAAGGTCTATGTAAGACGAACATTTAAGTAAAAGAAGAATTTGGTTATCTTATTTTAGTCAAAAAGTAGAAACCTGGAGGTTCATAGCTCCGCCATTTATGAGTTTTAAAAAATGGGGAGAGGGAAGGAATAAGGATTGGGAAGGGATAGGGTGGGGAAAGGGTAGTTTGGTTATTAAACGACTTGCGCTGTAAAATAGCCGCCAACATCCACACCTTCTTCGTAGCACTCCTTTATTGTTTGTGCCCACTGTCGCATGCAGTCTCTATCATTTGGTGTTACAAGAAAAGAATTACAATCATCATACAATATAAAGGAGCCAATTCGTACATAAGATCCTGAGTCCAACCATTTATGAGCTTCAGACATGAATTTATCTATTGTATCGAATGGGGATTGTGGATCAATTGCTATAACTTTGAGTTCTTCATTAATTTCAACGGTATAACCATCATCTTCATCATCATCTTCACTGTCACTGTTGTCATTTAAAGTGTCTTCAGGTTGTTCAAAAACATCAGAAATTTCGGAGGAATTGAAATTTTCATTGAGACGAGGAGGCATTTTGAAGCAAGTGATATTGTAAACAGCAGAGACAAAACAACAAGAGTGGCTTGTAGAAGCGGAATGAAGGAGTGAACAACGCTCGCTCCGCTTTTATAACGGTATGCTAATAAGAGGGGTAACAGCTAGCCGTGACCAATTATTGACCTGGGAGGTGGGGGAAAAGGAAGGAGAGGGGGTATTTATTTGAAATAATTTGCATAACTTTTGACTAAAATAAGATAACCAAATTCTTCTTTTACTTAAATGTTCGTCTTACATAGACCTTTTCAATGATGTATCGCTTGTCCTAATCCGTCAATCCATTATCGAGTTATAGACATTTGACTAAATGCCTATAACTATAACTATAAGTATAGAAATTTTAGCTTTTCTCATTTTATATTTACAATCGGAGAGTTAAATTGTATGTTCGGAATAATGTTTCAAGTTTCAAAACTATATGATTTAAGTTCCAGAAATATTATCTTTTCTGCTTTATAAGTAGAGTAAAAAGGACTACATTTAATTTAAACAAAGAAAAGTGAATGATAATAGCACAAATTTGTTTCTAAAAAGAAGTGTTTCCACTTTAAATTTAATAAAATGAAACTTTAAAGGGGAAACGATTAAGGGGTAAGCCGGGTTTACAGAATAAAGACTATATCCCATGATTATATGCATTCATTTTCCAAAAATTGGTGTCTCAATTCCCACATGTAGACTAAATTTAATGTAAATACACAATAAAACAATCAAAAATTGGTGTCTCAATTCCCACATGTAGACTAAATTTAATGTAAATACAAAATAAAACAATAAGATAATTGAATTAATATATTTTATGTAAAGGTGGCATCAAAATAATGCTACCTTAATGTAACTATAAATATAATACCCCCATCGCAGCAGACCTGCTTACTCAGCAACTTTCCAATGGAATTTTGGTATATTTTCTATTTTCTCATAAAATCCATGGGGGTTTAAAGTATGTAGGTTTGCCTCCATATGGGTTTCGTTGATAAATATAAGTTAAACCCTACCTAGTGAATGTACATACCAAATTTTATCAGGTTGTGGTGTTTTTTTAATTTTTCCATAAAACCCATAGAGGTGAGTACGTAGGTTTGCCGCCACATGCGTTTTATAAGCAGATATAAGTTAAACGCTTCCTAATTAATGTACATACCAAGTTTATCAAGATATTTCAATAAATAAGCAAGATAGAAGGTTTTGTTGATTTCCCATAAGAATAACATGGAAAACATAGTGTTTGGATTTTCTGAATAACCATTTAAGTTAGGTAAAAATTCAAAATACTAAATTGTTTGTTGTTTTAAGCTCTTTTCAATGGTTTTAGTTAAAAGTCATGAAGTTTAAAAAATTGAGGTTCAAAAATGCCAAAAACCCAATTTTAACCCTTTAGAAACCCCATAAACCTCGTTCCCATAATCCGATCATTATGGTTCGCAAACTCAATTAAGTAGATATTGGCTTACACCCCTGTACCAAATTTCATCAAAATCAGAGGTTCCGTTCAAAAGTTATCGTGTTTATGGACACATACATATATATATCAAATTGAACAAATGGTGTTTTTGGCTTCTAGAGATCTCAAAATGAAAAAGTATCATGGTCCCAGGCTTAGGTCTTGACTAATACCGTAATAGCGTATTCCCTATTGGTAAATTAGTTAAAAGTTAATGTGTTTTATATTTTTATTATATTACGAGGTGGCCCGTGTGCAAATTGCGCGTTTTATGATTCTGTATGAGTAAATCTCACCTACAGTATGTAAATGCGTATTATGAAGTGACGGAGATCTATTTTTGTTTACTATCTAGCTTTTAAAATTCATCTGAAGGTAATCAGCTGTTAAATTACAATTCACATTAAAGAACTTGCAATAAAAGTTGGTCAACATTTTAAAGCGCCCTCTAGAAATAAATCAAAGGCCAGGGGGTCGAATCCCGAAACAATATGACCTTTTTAATTATAATTCGTCACTGCGGTATATCCTAAGCTTTCAAATGACACCTCAATCTTAAAAATCGGTTCAGTAGGTCGAGAGAAAAAAGGGACGTGACAGACAAAACCCTTATAGAAATAAGAAGATAGATTTAAAAAATTAACAAGATTTATAATGAAAGGTTGAGCTGTATCTTGAAATAAAGACAATATGTCAGAGTTCTAAGACAATATGTCAGAGTTCTAAGACAATATGTCAGAGTTCTAAGCATTAAGGTTTAGAATGAATGGTTTTACCATTATGTGTAGAATAAGGATGAATTCAATTTAGTTTATAAATTAATAAAACCATACTATATTATAATTTCTATAAATATTTCAAGGTAACACCAATATTTTGTGGCTACTTTTGTTTAATTTTCAAAAAAGTATTAAGTTTTGAGCTTTTATTATTTTACATTAAAATTAAAATGACTAATTTGTTTCAGATTTTGTGTTTTTATACTTATTTATGCTGTAAAAAAGTCAGTCAAATTAATTTTGAATAAATTTAATATATTTAATAATTAAATAATAAAATATAATTATAAATGTATGTAGCTATTTTATTAACATAATGGTAGCTCTAATTTAGTGCTACCTAAATATAGATCTTAAAACCCACATAATTATTAAGAAAAACTTATTGTTCTATAAACAAATTTTATGGTAACACTAATTTAATGCTATCTTTATTTTTTCTAGCTCCATTAATTAAAAAACTCATATTTTATACATACATTATATCGTTTTCATCTATTATTAGTAAAGCACGAGGTGTTTTTGCAACAACAATTATAAATTGTATGCATTTAAAATACTTTTAAATTTGTTTAATTTAAATAAATATTATTATTGTATATATACCTATGAATGTATATTTTAAAAATACAAATAGATTAATTCATGTGGTTTTACAAGACATTGGTTGTACACCTCTTAGCGTTACCCAGAAAACACCACGAGGAGGTGGGTGTACGTCGTTTTCCACACATTCACACACACATTCACACACACACACACACACACACACATTCACACACACACACACACACACACACACACACACACACACACACACACACACACACACACACACACACACACACACACACACACACACACATGGTTTACGGGTCTTTTAGTCAACCGCGCCAGTGACCTTCATTCACACCAGACTTTTCAAATGAGTAGCTAAAGTTAATACCTTAACTTCTCAATCTAATAAGTCCCACATTCATACATACATTCATACAGTTTATTATTCATTAAGAATAATTTTTACAATATTTACAAAATTATGGGGGGTCAGTATGTTATTCAAAGAACATTCGTAATGCATACCATAAGTATTCATAACCTCCTTAGCTTTATTAAAGATATTTATACTGTTTGGTACAGGATATCTTGTAAAACTTGGTACAAAACCATCTTCCTTTGCTCTTTTCAGTGCTCTTTTATATCGTCTCCTCTCTGTACGAATGCACTTGTACTCCATTACTCCATACTTTTCATAGTATGTGTCCTTTTCCAATACACAAAAGATATGTTTTAAATCCATATTATCAGGTATAACAGCAACTTTAGGTATTTGATCAATTAACGTTTCAATTAGTTTTTGATTATTTGACAACGCTTTACGTAAGGAGTGAGTCAACTTAAGGTTTTCTCTTTTTAGTTTATACTCTCCATACTTGCGAATTGATGGTAGTATTTCTTCAAACACCCAATCTTGAAAGCGCTTAGCTAATTTCATCTTAGACGATAAAATTAAGGAATATAAACCTGGTTCATTGATGAATACGGTACTTTTTTGAAAGTTAGAGGGTAGCACTAAACTGTTTCCATCAATATCTTTACATAACTTTTTATATTTTTCCTTAACTAGATCATTTATTGCTTTTCGCGGTCTTTTATATTCTAGAATTTCTGATACATCATTAGCCTTAAACCATGGATTGTTTTCACGATCAAATAATACAGCTACAGGTTTACTATCAAACATGTAACACTGCAGTTCAGACATATTAAAGTCAAATGTAACAAAAATAGCATACACCTTTTAAATATCCGGAATAACCGAAGTTGTCAATAAGATGTTCACTTGGCAAAAGTTTGCCAAACAATGAAATGCATGGTTAACCGACCTGCTTATATACCCGACGAAGAGTGGTGGAAACCTTCTGCGCATGCGCAGTAGACAAGTACTACTGCGCATACACAATTGTATGTTAAATTTAAACAATTTTTTTTTTGCGGATGTCAATAATAAGGGCACACTCAACAAACCACTTTCATAAATGATGAAGCACAACTGGGCATGCAAAATGAAGGGAAATACTGCACATTTAACAGTAATATGATACATTTTAAATTTGTTGACAATTTCCTGTAGATTTTTATTTAAACTGATTTTTAATATATTTTACATTAATGCCACATTCATTTTTTATTTAATAAATTGAACTTAAAGAATTAGCTTTACATACATGTGCTAAAGGTTATTATTTTTTTTTTATACCAAAATAAGACTTGCTTAACTAAAACACATAACAAGTGTTCCAAACAATAATAAAATCAAATACAAAACTAATTATGTTAAACTTTACACATAAAAATGCTATTAAATAATACACCAAAGGTAGCAATAAAACGGTGCTACCTTTAAGTAGCATCATTTAAATAGGTTAAGCAACATTTAAATAGGTTAAGCCTAATTGGAAGTTTCCAAATTACCTTTAATGTTGAAAACTAAGGTTTTGTTAAGTTATCATGTATATAAACGTATTTTGTAGTTTTACATTAAACCAGTAGTTAAAAGTCTTGTTTAAAAACATAAAGCCTAAGTACACTTAATGATGGACAGGAACGGGGCCAAGTACTTGTCTCTGAGTCAGCAATTAGAAGTTTCCAAATACGGTTTAATGTTAAAACTAAGGTTTGGTTAAGAATTCATATATATATATATATATATATATATATAAACATATTTCGTAGTTTTACATTAAACCGGTAGTTAAAAGTGATGTTTAAAACCCTAAAGCAAAAATTGGACATGTAAAAGTAGTACACCAAAGGTAGCACCAAAATGGTGCTACCTTTAATTCGCAACAATTAAATGGTTTAAGCTCAATTAGAAGTTTCCAAATTACCTTTAATTTTAAAATTAAGGTTTTGTTAAGATTTCATGTATATAAACATATTTTATAGTTTTACATTAAACCAGAAGTTAAAAGTGTTTTTCAAAAACCTACAACCTCAGTACACTTAATTAGGGACAGGAACAAAACCAAATACCTGTCTCTGTGTCAAGCAAAGGCTCATATATAAACATATTTCATAGTTTTACATTAAACCAGTAGTTAAAAGTCTTGTTTAAAAACGTAAAGCCTCAATACACTTAATGATTGACAGGAACGGTGCCAAGTACCTGTCTCTGAGTCAGCAGAGGCTCATATATAAACATATTTTGTGCTTTAACATTAAACCTGTAGTTAAAAGTGTTGTTTTATACTTGAACATTAAACCCGTAGTTAAAAGTGTTGTTTCAAAATTTTAAGCAAAATTGACAAGGAAGAAATAGTACACCAAAGGTAGCACCAAAACGGTGCTACCTTTAATTAGCAACATTCAAATGCTCTAAGTTCAATTAAAAGTTCCCAAGTAAATTACCTTCAATGTTAAAACTAAGGTTTTGTTGAGTTATCATGTATATAAACATATTTTATCGTTTTACATTAAACCAATAGTTATAAATGTTGTTTAAAAACCTAAAGCAAAATTGCACATGTAGAAAATAGTACACCAAAGGTAGCACCAAAACGGTGCTACCTTTAAGTAGCATCATTTAAATAAGTTAAGCAACATTTAAATAGGTTAAGCCCAATTGGAAGTTTCCAAATTACCTTTAATGTTGAAAACTAAGGTTTTGTTAAGTTATCATGTATATAAACGTATTTTGTAGTTTTACATTAAACCAGTAGTTAAAAGTCTTGTTTAAAAATGTAAAGCCTAAGTACACTTAATGATGGACAGGAACGGGTCCAAGTACTTGTCTCTGAGTCAGCAATTAAAAGTTTCCAAATACGGTTTAATGTTAAAACTAAGGTTTGGTTAAGAATTCATATATATATATATATATATAAACATATTTCGTAGTTTTACATTAAACCGGTAGTTAAAAGTGATGTTTAAAAACCTAAAGCAAAATTGGATATGTAAAAATAGTACACCAAAGGTAGCACCAAAACGGTGCTACCTTTAATTCGCAACAATTAAATGGTTTAAGCTCAATTAGAAGTTTCCAAATTACCTTTAATTTTAAAATTAAGGTTTTGTTAAGATTTCATGTATATAAACATATTTTATAGTTTTACATTAAACCAGAAGTTAAAAGTGTTTTTCAAAAACCTACAACCTCAGTACACTTAATTAGGGACAGGAACAAAACCAAATACCTGTCTCTGTGTCAAGCAAAGGCTCATATATAAACATATTTCATAGTTTTACATTAAACCAGTAGTTAAAAGTCTTGTTTAAAAACGTAAAGCCTCAATACACTTAATGATTGACAGGAACGGTGCCAAGTACCTGTCTCTGAGTCAGCAGAGGCTCATATATAAACATATTTTGTGCTTTAACATTAAACCTGTAGTTAAAAGTGTTGTTTTATACTTGAACATTAAACCCGTAGTTAAAAGTGTTGTTTCAAAATTTTAAGCAAAATTGACAAGGAAGAAATAGTACACCAAAGGTAGCACCAAAACGGTGCTACCTTTAATTAGCAACATTCAAATGCTCTAAGTTCAATTAAAAGTTCCCAAGTAAATTACCTTCAATGTTAAAACTAAGGTTTTGTTGAGTTATCATGTATATAAACATATTTTATCGTTTTACATTAAACCAATAGTTATAAATGTTGTTTAAAAACCTAAAGCAAAATTGCACATGTAGAAAATAGTACACCAAAGGTAGCACCAAAACGGTGCTACCTTTAAGTAGCATCATTTAAATAAGTTAAGCAACATTTAAATAGGTTAAGCCCAATTGGAAGTTTCCAAATTACCTTTAATGTTGAAAACTAAGGTTTTGTTAAGTTATCATGTATATAAACGTATTTTGTAGTTTTACATTAAACCAGTAGTTAAAAGTCTTGTTTAAAAATGTAAAGCCTAAGTACACTTAATGATGGACAGGAACGGGTCCAAGTACTTGTCTCTGAGTCAGCAATTAAAAGTTTCCAAATACGGTTTAATGTTAAAACTAAGGTTTGGTTAAGAATTCATATATATATATATATATAAACATATTTCGTAGTTTTACATTAAACCGGTAGTTAAAAGTGATGTTTAAAAACCTAAAGCAAAATTGGATATGTAAAAATAGTACACCAAAGGTAGCACCAAAACGGTGCTACCTTTAATTCGCAACAATTAAATGGTTTAAGCTCAATTAGAAGTTTCCAAATTACCTTTAATTTTAAAATTAAGGTTTTGTTAAGATTTCATGTATATAAACATATTTTATAGTTTTACATTAAACCAGAAGTTAAAAGTGTTTTTCAAAAACCTACAACCTCAGTACACTTAATTAGGGACAGGAACAAAACCAAATACCTGTCTCTGTGTCAAGCAAAGGCTCATATATAAACATATTTCATAGTTTTACATTAAACCAGTAGTTAAAAGTCTTGTTTAAAAACGTAAAGCCTCAATACACTTAATGATTGACAGGAACGGTGCCAAGTACCTGTCTCTGAGTCAGCAGAGGCTCATATATAAACATATTTTGTGCTTTAACATTAAACCTGTAGTTAAAAGTGTTGTTTTATACTTGAACATTAAACCCGTAGTTAAAAGTGTTGTTTCAAAATTTTAAGCAAAATTGACAAGGAAGAAATAGTACACCAAAGGTAGCACCAAAACGGTGCTACCTTTAATTAGCAACATTCAAATGCTCTAAGTTCAATTAAAAGTTCCCAAGTAAATTACCTTCAATGTTAAAACTAAGGTTTTGTTGAGTTATCATGTATATAAACATATTTTATCGTTTTACATTAAACCAATAGTTATAAATGTTGTTTAAAAACCTAAAGCAAAATTGCACATGTAGAAAATAGTACACCAAAGGTAGCACCAAAACGGTGCTACCTTTAAGTAGCATCATTTAAATAAGTTAAGCAACATTTAAATAGGTTAAGCCCAATTGGAAGTTTCCAAATTACCTTTAATGTTGAAAACTAAGGTTTTGTTAAGTTATCATGTATATAATCGTATTTTGTAGTTTTACATTAAACCAGTAGTTAAAAGTCTTGTTTAAAAATGTAAAGCCTAAGTACACTTAATGATGGACAGGAACGGGTCCAAGTACTTGTCTCTGAGTCAGCAATTAAAAGTTTCCAAATACGGTTTAATGTTAAAACTAAGGTTTGGTTAAGAATTCATATATATATATATATATATATATATATATAAACATATTTCGTAGTTTTACATTAAACCGGTAGTTAAAAGTGATGTTTAAAAACCTAAAGCAAAATTGGATATGTAAAAATAGTACACCAAAGGTAGCACCAAAACGGTGCTACCTTTAATTCGCAACATTTAAATGGTTTAAGCTCAATTAGAAGTTTCCAAATTACCTTTAATATTAAAACTAAGGTTTTGTTTAGATTTCATGTATATAAACATATTTCGTAGTTTTACATTAAACCAGTAGTTAAAAGTGTTGTTTAAAACCTAAAGTCTCAGTACACTTAATAATGGGTAGAAACGGGGCCAAGTACCTGTCTCTGCGTCAAGCAGAGGCCCATATATTTTGTGACATGTAAAAATAGTACACCAAAGGTAGCACCAAAACGGTGCTACCTTAAAGAAGCAACATTTAAATGGGTTAAGCTCAATTAGAAGTTTTCTAATGACCATTAATGTTAAAACAATAGTGAACTTTCTGTTCGCACCATGTGCTTTTTTTTAACCTTAAAAGTAATTCTAACCTTTAATTCCTAAACACCTTAGCAACTAGAGAAAAAAAAGATGAACCAAACTCGCTTCATAGGTACCTCAGTGGTGGACTGGTAGCAGTAGTTAAAAGTGTTGTTTAAAAGCCTAAAGCAAAAATTGGACATGTAAAATAGTACACCATAGGTAGCACCAAAACGGTGCTACCTAAAAGTAGCAACATTTAAATGGCTTATCTCAATTAGAAGTTTCCTAATAACATTTAATGTTAAAACTAAGGTTTTGTTAATAATTCATATATATAAACATATTTTATAGTTTTACATTAAACCGGTAATTAAAAGTGTTGTTTAAAAAACATAAAGCAAAATTGGACATGTAGAAAATAGTACATAAAAGGTAGCACCAAAACGGTGCTACCTTTAAGTAGCAACATTTAAATGGGTTAAGTTAAATTAGAAGTTTGAAGACACAAATTTGTGGTAACAATTTACCACTACTATTTTAACTTGTACTGGGAGTAACAATTTCACACTACTGGCTTGACACCTACATTTAAATGGGTAAAGTTAAATTAGAAGTTTGAATACACAAATTTGTGGTAACAATTTACCACTACTATTTTACTTGTACTGGGAGTAACAATTTCACACTACTAGCTTGGCACCTACATTAAAACGGGTTAAGTTAAATTAGAAGTTTGAAGACACAAATTTGTGTTTGTGGTAACAATTTACCACTACTATTTTAACTTGTACTGGGAGTAACAATTTCACACTACTGGCTTGCACCTACATTTAAATGGGTTAAGTTACATTAGAAGTTTAAAGACACAAATTTGTGTTTGTGATAACAATTTACCACTACTATTTTAACTTGTACTGGAAGTAACAATTTCACACTACTAGCTTGGCACCTCCCCCTCCCCCCCCCCCCTCGGGTGCAGTTTTCGTCCGGAGCAAAAAATTTTTGGTCAAGGTCAAAAAATTTTTCAAAAAAAATTTCGGGGGGGGGGGGGGGGGCGCAGTTTTCGTCCGGAGCAAAAAATTTTTGGTCAAGGTCAAAAAATTTTTAAAAAAAATTTCGGGGGGGGGGGGGCCTCCCCCCCCCCCCCCTCGGGTGCAGTTTTCGTCCGGAGCAAAAAATTTTTGGTCAAGGTCAAAAAATTTTTCAAAAAAAATTTCGGGGGGGGGGGGGGGCGCAGTTTTCGTCCGGAGCAAAAAATTTTTGGTCAAGGTCAAAAAATTTTTAAAAAAAATTTCGGGGGGGGGGGGGGCTCATTTCTCATCTGCCGCCGGGGGGGGGGGGGGGGCTTCACCTACCCTTAGGACTTTAACTCTTGGATACCTGCTACCCTTACTCATGTGTGAACATAAAATAAAATTTGGTTATACCACAGTTTGGACAGCCAACACTTAGCCGCATCTCGCTCTAAGTCCTGAGCAGTCCCAGAACTCAGGCAAAAATCCGCCTAAGTCATGACTGACCTACATAACATGTGGAACAAAAATATTTTATTTTATTCACACATGAATATGGGTCAAGGTCGTTCAAGAATTAAAAAAGAAATCCCCCCGATGCCTAAGACCGCCGGCGGCCAGAGGCATCGGGGGGATCTCAACATTTAAGGGGAGGTGATTAAATAAAAAATTATTTATTTAATTTTGAGTTTCCTTAAGGGAAACATGCTACAATAATTTGGAAAAGGCCATGCTAACCATGACCGAGGATCCCGTCTTAACCCGTAGGTACTGACTTTTGCCTAGCACACCGGTCAGTGTCAGGATCCGACGCCTCGTGCTAAAGGATGCCAACCACCCATCTAGAGTGATGAGGTCCAGTAGCGCCCCTGACCGAAAGAGGCCTAAGGGTGGATCCCCAGGGGCCTACCCCCGGGCTCGTTAGGCGCCATGCTATTGTTAGTAACAAATAATTCTTGAGGTTCTAAACCTCGAAAAATTTTTATTTTACAGAGACTGTAAAGTCTCAAAAAGCCTAACACTTTAACTGCCAATTTACAGAGGAGTACCTCCAAGATACGAATTTTGAAAAATTTCAATTTGGGGACAACCTGTGAAGATTAGTACAAAATAATATTTTTCAACACACAACACTTAGACTAAATAAATCCAACACCAAGACCTAGCAGAAGCAGCAAGCGCAAAATAAAATATTTCTTAAAACTACACATGCCATGCCTTAGACTAAAAGAATTCCCAATATAATGCGGCGCCAACATTACATTGCGAATCCTGTAGGGCAGAGCTTCAACCACTCAGCTGAAATGTTTGAAAGCAACTGCGAAGAAGCTAAGCCTCAGAGAATCGAAGCTGGGCCGGTCAGGAGTGGTGGAACCGGACCTGGTTACGTAAACAGCCAGACCTCGACACGTACTTGTTTGCGGCATTGGACAATCTCCAAGAGCCACACCTGAATACATTACTAACCGGATCTCATTATACAACACGTGTCAAGGTATGGCAACGCCTCGGGCTATGCCACCTCCTCCTCCCCCGGGGGGGGGGGGGGGGGCTCACTTCTCATCCGGAGCCGAGGGGGGGGGGGGGGGAGGGGTCTTGGGACTTAGAATATTTTCAGTCCAAGTCAGGTGTACTATAGAATAATATTTTAGCTTGCCGGATTCAGCACAGCCGGCAGAGACGGTTACATAATGCTTATATAACAGACTGGTTTATTTGTCAGCTGGCCAACTGTAGCTCAACAGAAGGTAAGTCAGTTTATTGAAAGCCAACAAACACGCCACACCTCGCCACCTCTCGACTTTTCTGTGAGTAAATTTTTATTTTTCCTTCTTATTACACTTAGCAAAACAGAACCTAGCCTGTTTTGCACAAAATTAATTTTTGTTACACTGCTACAATTACGTTTACTTAACAAATTATTTTCCACTCATTATTTAATATTTTATTCCTTACTTGTTAAGACTTAGAAACTGAAATGTTGGAAGACTGTTTGATACAAAATTAATTTTTATTTAGCTATACAGGTCTCCTAATATTTTCATACACTTGTATTTTGCAGGTGTGGCTAAATATTTTTCGCTCACAATTTAATTTTATTCCACACAAGTGGATTTTGAACTTTACTACAAAACTGATCCATACCCGTCTCCTACAAAATTATTTTTCATTTGGCTCTACCTCTTTTAGTCTTACATTAAATATTTCTTGGAGTTAAATTTTACACAAGTCTCTCGGTTAATTTTTCTGCACAGTACGTGTTACTCCTTGGACAGTTCCCAGCAAACTGTTTCTACACTTGTCAACAACAGTCTGCATTACCCCCTCCACTACTCATTCCCCCACTATAGCCCTGTTCCCCCACTACTTCCAGCTAAGGTACAACACTGGACTAAGTGTTTCAGTTTTATCCAAACCTTACTGTGAGACACATCTATGGCTGAAACTTTGCGAGAAAAATTATTAAGAGTAAAATTTTTGCTGGCCAAGCAAAATAATTCTGTTAAGGTGTCCAAGACTTCCACTTTAACAAAAATGAAACGTTGCTTCAAAAATAATCCAAAATTTTACTCAAGGGACACAAATATCACTATGGATGATAAAATGTTTCAGAAACTTTTAGACGAGCTAACTTTTGCCAGTAAGGTTACGTTGGTGACTCCAATTCCCGACCAAGTTCCAACATCACCTGAGAAAGAATAAAAAATAAATATTTCTCAGGAAATATTTCCAATCCGAGTTACGGAGGTCCGGTAAAGGACCGGCTGGGACAAGTTGTTTGTAAAAAATAAATTTTTCTTCCTTCTGACCACTTTACCCCCACCACCTCCTTATCCCCACCACTGGGCCGGGTACCTGGGGAACCGCCTGCACCCAAGTCAGTACGTCTTCGGACGCGGTGCTGTTCGGATCGCGTGTCGTTTGTCGCAATGTCGGGTGTTTGATGAAATTATTCTTCGGCTCTAAGTCTCTCGGTGGGTAAGTAAAATATAAAAAATTATTTTTTTCAAGTGGGGCTGCTGGGACGGGTCAATGACCCCTGACGGATATATTAGGTCGAGAGTCTGATCGCTAGGGAGTAAAAAAAATATTTTTTTGCACTTTTGTGGTTCCTCGAGAAATTTCAATTTCTCAACAAAATTTGAGGAATCGCAAAAGTGCAAAAAAATTTTTTTTCTATTCTTGCGTGACCTTGACCTAATTAACGTCAGTGACGTCATCATGATGACGTCAGCGGTAATGACGTCACCATGACGTCATAGGTGTGACGTCATGTGACGTCATATGACATCATTAGTGACGTCATTCGTGACGTCATTGATGACGTCATCACTGCTGACGTCATCGTGATGACGTCATGTCCCAGCAGCCCCACTTTTACACTACTTATATATATATATATATAACTCAGAAACTCCGTTGTTTTTGTCCAATCTTAATATAATTCTTTAGCATATAAATGTGACTTGAATTTGAATTTGGTAATTTAAAATAAAATTATTTAACTTAAGATATTTTTGTATGTGATATTTTGGTTGATATTTAACATATAAAAAATAACTAAACAAACAAAATACCAAACAAATTTGTAATAGAAACCCTGGATCGTAAAACATTCGAATATTGAGAGTTTATTTGACTGTCATTCCCGACTTTGTCACCCAATTGTAGTCTATAGTTTTCGGCATTGTACTCTACTAAGTGTTATGCTGCTATTTAAAGCTGCGTCCGCACTGGCCGAACATTCGTGGCGAACTTGTTCGGCGAGCACAAAAAATCAACAAACATTCCTAACGAACAATTACCGACCATAAGATTTACATTCTAATAGGTTAGCAACGAACAAACAAAAGTTCGGAAGAACTTTGTTCGGCGAGTGCGGACGCGGCTCAAGAATTTTGTCTGACTCCTTGTGGCCAAAGAAGTTTCAATTTAAACACCCTTTAAGGGATGTCCCTTTTTTAAGTCTTACTTAAAACTGCTTTTGAATTTGTCAATTCTTACATCATTTTAAGCGTCTTTGCATTTGGAGTAATAAGCTATAAACCCGACGTTAAAAGATTGTCCGCCTTAAGAAAGAAAATGTGGTAATATCTCAAAAGAGTACACATTTATGACTATTATTGATGTACCACGTCTCATTACATTGTCTATAATAGTAAAAATAAATTTTGCAGTTCCGGGACTTTTATTTTCAACCACACGAATAAACAAAGTATTTACACCGGTGAGAATATCTGTCTATTCGTTCCAGATATGTTATGTTCCAGAGGTTATGTTTTAAACGTTGGAGGAAACACTGGTTAACGAACTGATTAAAAAGTGTAAACAGCAAAAACTACCCAAACTAAATTGCTCGATATCGAGCAACAAGTACACTAGTTAATTTAAAACTCATAATATTTATTTTGTTTTGTAAATATCTTCCATCGAATAAATGCTCTTGTTAATTTCTATCAACGTGGCATGGCGATAATTAGGTCGCAAGCCGAGACTAGGTTAAGTCTACAAACCTACGACCTTGAAGATAGTTATTACAAAAGTTATGAGTTCAATTGAAAAAGATTCTTCATCCTATAAACTTAAAGGGCAGAAACTAAGAGTTATAATTTTAGGTTTGTTGTTTAAGAGTTGAGAACGTATTTCTTTTTCTCGTCACTTGCTCAACCATTATTAATTCTATGAATCAAATCGTAGTAAGGAAAACTGTCATATGTGTGACTGTTTTAAAATTACACTCATTACGAAATATGTTTTGATATTTAAAAAAAACCTGCAAAATACACAGTGAAATGCAGGGAGTATGGTCCAGTGCTGCAGCCTGGTGGAGGAGGCGGCAACTACGGCAAATGGCGAGACGCGAGCGTTCTAGCGGCGACACGGCGAACCATGACAGGAAACAATCAATAAATGAATAAATTATTTATTTCCTCAAAGAACAAGTACAAGTAACAAAATTATAAACTAAACACTAAGGTATTTCCACACATAAGATAACAATCTGTTACAATAAAGAAAATATGAAATTCCAAGAGGAAAAAAGGGTCCCAAAGGCAACGCCTGATTATCGATTTCATCAACTAAAATTGACTTTAAAGATAAGAGTTCATGGTTCGGTGGCAGACTCTAAACCTAAATATAATTAATGGTCCCAAATTTTACTAAATTATAATTACATTTAAATTAAGGCCATAAAACGAAAAAAATAAATCTCAACTTATCTTTCGTGAATTTTAAAATAACAGAATCCACAAAAATGTGAAAACGTGAAAACGGTTTTATAATAAAATAATTGGTTTACAATCTACTAAACTAAAATATATAAAAAATATAATATTTTATTCAATTAACAGCATTATTATACCATATTATACTGATACATTAAAGAAACATAATTTATTACAACTAATTTATTGAACAGTGGTAAAAAGGTCCTCCACATCGCTTCTGTCCATGTTTATAAGCCAAGTTTTAACACTCGCAAGGAATTTATTTTATTTCTTAATATTTTTTATGTTCTGTGGTAATTTATTAAAAAGTCTAGGAGCTGTGTAGTTAAATGTTTTTTATGTAATATGTTACATTTGGTTTTGGAACTCTAAAATTACAAGCATTTCTAAGACCTTGTCTGTAAAAATTAACATTTGAAGGTAAATTGCCATTTGTTAAGTAACAAACTTTTAAAACTTTAAAAATGTAAATGCAACGTAACAGCAAAATTTTCAAACAAACAAAACATGGATGAGATGGCTCTTTTGAGCTTTCCCCCAGAATTAATCTAATGTACCACTTTGGAATGTTTTCCACAGGTCTTATTGTTGATTTGTATGTCCCACCCCAAGATATTATGGCATATTCCAAACTTCTATTAACCAAAGCAAAGTATAAACAACGCAAAGTTTGGATTGGGCAAATGTCTCGCAAGTAGTAAAAAAGCCTAATCCCTGACATGAGTTTAGATTTTAATTTAATAATGTGTGTTTTCCAGCTTAATTCACTATCCAAGATTACACCCAAATATTTTACTTCCCTTAATTTCCGAGCAATTTGCACAAGTTTTAAGCTTATTTAAACAATTTAAACATTTATACATAATTTGATTGTTGAATTCAATAACTCCCCTTAAACTAAAATTAAGGCTGTACAATCAAGTACAGCTATTAACAGCAGTATAAAAACGCAAATATATGGCAGAGACATTGGTTGAAATTTGTCTGTGAATCAGCATCGTCAGCGGGGAAACTTATATACCCATTAATTAATGAAATAAATTCGGCACCATGCAATAACTAATAGTATGTGAGACAATGTATTTTAATAAATTTGCACTTGGCCATATTGAAAACATAGGGCGTACGGTATAAACCATTACCACAGTATAAACCATTAGTGCCACGATACGGTACGGTGCGAATCAACATAAAATCATTCCAAAATCATTAATCTGACAACATTTATTTTCAGTTCAGCTGGGAAATAAAAAATAATAAAAACCTATTCAAAGCACAGGTGTCCTATATCAGCTGGTGGAGCCATTTATGTATGGGGGGGGGCAAGCCCCCCATATAACCTGAGCATTGCAAAATACAGGGTGTCACAAAAAAGTGTCATTGCTAGACAGAACCTGATTCTAAATGCAGAAATAAACCAAAAATGAAAAAATAATAATTTTTGGATTTCGGTTTAGTTTAGCCGTAATCTGACATTTTGTTTTTAATACATAATAATTTTTATTTCCGTGACTGTTGTATTAAGTTCATATTTAGCATGAACCTTTATGACAGCAATGTCAATTTTTAGGGAAAAATCTATTTTTGTCTAATGGGTATTTTCAAAATAGCGGCCATTTTAAATTTTCAAACTCAAATATCTCATAATCGGTAAATTTTATCAAAATTTTAAAAGAGACAAAAAAGTTGAAAAATAAAATTGACTAACAATTCTTTAGCATATAAATGTGACTTGAATTTGTATTTGAGCATTTTTAATAAAATTTTTTAACTTAAGGATTTTTGTATATGATATTTTGGTTGATTTTTAACATATAAAAATATTTAAACAAACAAAATACCAAAACATTTGGAGTAATAAGCTATAAACTCGACGTTCGTTAAAAGGTTAAAAGGTCCCCTTAAGGAATAAAAAGTGGTAATACCTCAAAAGAGTACACATTTATGGCTATTATTGATATACCACGTCTCATTACATTGTCTATAATGATAAAAATAAATTTTGCCGTTCCTGGAACGAACTGATTAAAAATAGTAAATAGCAAAACTACCCAAAACTAAATTGCTCGATATTGAGCAACAAGTACACTAGTTAATTAAAAACTCATAATATTTATTTTGTTTTGTAAAAATTTTCCATTGAATAAATGCTCTTGTTAATGGCCATCAACGTGGCATGGCGATAATTAGGTCGCAAGCCGAGACTAGGTTAAGTCTACAAACCCACGACCTTGCAGATAATTATTAAAAAGGTTATGGGCCCAGATAGGATCAGATACAAATGTCCAAGACAGAAACTAAGAGTTATAATTTTAGGTTTGTTGTTTAAAAGTCGAGAACGGATTTCTTTTTCTCGTCACTTGCTCAACCATTATTAATTATATGAATCAAAACGTTGTAAGGAAAACTATCATATGAGTGACTGTTTTAAAATTACACTCATTCGATAATAAATTTTGATATTTAAAAAAATCCCTGCAAAATACACAGTGAAATGCAGGGAGTAGTGTCCAGTGGTGCAGCCTGGTGGAGGCGGCGGCAACTATGGCAAATAGCGAGACGCGAGCGCTCTAGCGGCGACACGGCGAACCATGACAGGAGCCAACCAATCAAGTACAGTTATCACATCAGTAAAAAACGCAAATATATGACAGAGATAGAGGTTGAAATTTGTCTGTGAATCAGCATCGTCAGCGGGGAAACTTATTTATCCATTAATTAATGAAATAAATTTAACACCTTACAATAACTCATAGTATGAGACAAAGTATTTTAATAAATTTGCATTTGGCCATGTTGATAACATAGGGCGTACGGTATAAACCATTGGGCTACGATACTGTACGGTGCGAAACAACATAAAATTGTGGCAAACTGTAGTCATTGAACAAAAAAATATGTATTTACACACATTTCAGTTGTGAAATAAAAAAATAATAAAAACCTATCCAAATCGTAAGCGTCCTATCAGCTGGTGGAGCCTTTTATATCTACGGTACAGCGAAACCGTAAATTGACGAAACCATGATTTCATCTGTTACATTAACAGTTAACTGTCATAAGAGTTCGACTGAGACCAACGGCGGAGAATTTGATGTGGAATTCAACCGTACCGTTTACGTTATCCTTAAACAAAATACACAGTGTCAACACTAATCCCTCTAAGCATGCGACAGTGACAGTTAAATTGTTAATTTAGTTTTTGAAAGTTATTTCTTTTGATATTTATTCTGAGGCCAGTAAAAACAAAAAATTGATAAAAGTTCATGTGACCTTACTTTGAAATCCTACACTATAATTATAATACAACCAAAGACACTATAGTACATTTAACAGACGATACAGTACAACCTGTCTATTTAACAAAGTACTTAACAAGTTCGAAACACTTAAGGAACGTAGTATACATACAGTATTTTACAAAATAACCTACAAAAAAGTTTTGTAAGATAAAGCAGAAGCTGTATCGTGAATTTACATTGGAAAATGAATAGATTACGTACAATGACTAGAAATCTATAATCAGCTATTTATAATAAAGTTTCAGAATATATTTAATGTGAAAAAGGATATAGAGGCAAAGGCGCCTAAAGTTTGGGGCTAAGCCCCCCCCACCACAGATTACCTGAGCGTTGCAAAATAATTCATATCACATTAAAAAAATAATTTATTTGTTGACTTTAGGTTTTTAAAATGGAATTTGGCAGTAGGAGCTGCGTAGAATTGTGTGAAATAATAATGTAATCATAGAATTTTGCATAAAATATAAATAGAATGGGAATTAATCATATTAAAAAAAAAAATAATAATTGATGAACTGTTTCCTCTTAATTAATTATTTATACATGTTATTCTTATATCTACGTCATTAAAGAGTGGCCTTCCCTAGCTACATGTCTAAGAACTATTTCCGCTCTTTCTATCATTTTGTCAAATATATCTAGCAATACAAAATAGTAAATTTCAGATGTCTAGTTAATCCAGCACCTTTATACTATCTTACCACTTTCAAACTGAGCAAAGGATATATTTTTAGAGGTACTGAGTACAGATAATGATGATGTTATTGTAAAATAATTTCACAACCTTTCCGGCTCGGTTTTATATTTTTACTCATGTTTGATCCAGCTACGGTGAATGCATTTTGCCGTCTGCGTCTTCCCGGAGGATCGTGACAGGGCCGTAATGTGTAATATACCGATGGTACAAAAGATAATACACAAAAGATAAGTGGCTTGACATTGACACTTAATAGGTCGAAAGTCGAGACTAGGTAAAGCCTACAAACCAACGACCTTGCAGATAATAACGTAAACATTAGATACCACCTCACGTAGGGGTTCTTTCTTCTTCATGAACATACCTCATCGGTCAATTATAACAATTGTAATTACAAATTTGATCTTTAAAAGGTGAGAACGTATTTCTGTTTTTATTAAATTATCAACCATTATTTATAAGTATGCTTTGAAACACAGTAAGGGGAATTTTCATCAGTGAACTTGTTTAAAAACTACACTTCTGAGAAAATACATTTTGGAATAATGATAAAAAATAAGTAAAAAAACTGTGAAATGCAGAGAACGGTGTCCAGTGCTGCAGCCTGGTGGAGGCGGCGGCAACTACGGGAACTGGCGAGACGCGAGCGCTCTAGCGGCGACACGGCAAACCTTGATAGTAAATTTCATCCTGGACGACCCACCGTAGGAATTTCACGAAGACCAGTGGCGCCGAATTAGATCTCAAATTCAAACACGCAATGACTCCAAACAAAAGAGAGCGCAAACCGTGAAGTCAAGACTAATCCCCCGGCAGTCAATGAATGTTTTTCAGATGCTGCAGCAACGTCTAGGGACGAAGGAGCCCCGGAGCACCTTGACAATGACAGTGACAGTGACAAGCTTTTATAACTTTCATGCAAGGAATCTAAAATAAAAATACAGAAAAGGCAGGGGTCAAGACACGCAACACACTCTATGCACCAGGTGTTCTTTAGCACCTATGACGTCACCATTGACAGTGACAAGCTTTTATAACTTTCATGCAAGGAATCTAAAATAAAAATACAGAAAAGGTAGGGGCCAAGACACGCAACACACTCTATGCACCAGGCGTTATTTAGCACCTATGACGTCACCATTAGCATCAACAGTATTAGTAAATGGCGATGTCATAGGTGCAAAAGAACACCTGGTGCATAAAGGGCATTGCATGTCTTGACCCCTACCTTGTCTTTATTTTATTTTAGATTCCTTGCTTTCATGGATTTTTGTAAAACCAATGTTTATTTTGAGAAAAAGGCAATTTTGGCCCAGGCATTCTTGAATAACCCAGTCGATTTAATCTTACAAGAAGTTACAAGTTTAAATGACTAAAATGGAGACACTTTAGTACCAAGTTCGTAAAGAGCAAAAATTAACAAATAAGAGTGATAAAACATTCATTCCAATGTACAAAAAAAAAAAAAAAAAAAAAAAAAAAAAAACCAGCAACATAAAACCCATACAAAAACTCCGTTGTTTTCGTCCAATTTCCATAATCTTAATATTATTCTTTTAATATTGAATGTAAATTGATTTAAGCATATAAAATAAAAATTATTTAAGTTAAGAAATTTACTGATGTGATATTTTGTTTTATCTTCAACATAGAATAAAAATACCTAAACAAACAAATAGAAACGTTTTGGAATAGAGACGCTGAATCATAAAACATTTGGATATTGGCAAACAATTATATTTGCATTGCCCAGAAATCTATAATCACCACTTTATAATAAAAGATACAGAATATATTTCAAGCGAAAGAGAATAAAGAGGATATAGACGCATAGGTGGCTGAATCGGGGACTTGGGGAGCTAAGCCCCCTAGATTTCCTGGCCACAGAAAAAATTCATATCCCATGAAAGTAATAATTTATACATCAACTAATGCTTTCACATTGCAAGGTGAGAGACTGCATAGAGTTGTGTGAAATAATTGGATGAACGGATCGAAGAGGAGTGAAATCCTCATACATGACTGTTGGTCGCTCAGTGTAGTGACAAACCTTGATTTCATCGACCAACGATAACATTCGCAAGAGGCCTCAGATCAACTTCAAACTTTCACAGTAGATTCTAATCGTAATTTGTAAGGTCAAGTTCGTTTCTGAAGTTATTCTGTTGAGTAATACGGTAATGAGACGTAATTTAATTTCCCATAAGAAATGCATTGTGGGCTGTAAATAACTGTGTTTAAGGCTATGTTAAACTGTGTTTAAGTTGTTTGTTGTCAGACATAGAGTAAGAATGTGATAGGGAAACTATTATCTTCCAGTTGTACTGTAACTGCACTGAATATAATACAATTTGATATTAATGAAATATTTTCAAATATGGTATGAATACTAGAAAGATATATTTTGAATTAACAAACAATAATAAAAAGGAAATATTTACTAAAACAATAAAAATTGTAAAAAAAACATACTGGTAATAAATTATCAAATGAAAAATAAAACAAAAAGAAACTTAAAACCTTTTTTATGTAGTTAGTATGTGTAATTTGATGGATGTGTTATTTTTAAATTAAATTCATACTGAGTGCAGCACCCGAAGGCGGTGCACTTGAGTGGCGCTTTAATATAAAAATAATGTCCTGTACAGCGAGTGAGCGAAACGAACGAGCTCGTATCGAATGAAAATGAGCATTTTGGTACTTAGTAGTCTAATTATAACACTGCTTGTTAATTATATTACTACCACGAAAATTGGTTTAAATTGATTAATCAGTAGGCCTATATTTCAGATGGTGCAGCAACGACAGGGAACGAAAGAGTCCCGGAGCATCGTCAGTTAGTTATACTCCACCTAGCCATGGCACCTGACGGATTATACCCTGACACCCTTACTCACACACGCACACAAATGCAGCCGACCCGCCCGGCAGGTAGATGAGTCACACACTGGGGGGTCCAGTACAGAACTGTTAATTCCGTAATATGTGTTTATAATAATATGATAGTGTTATATTTGGAATCTTCATTTAATTTAAAAGAGAATGATACCAAACACGACGTACTTATGATAATATTTACATGAAAACGGCTTAACTTTGTTTTTGAGTCAAAACCGAATATCATACAGTATTGATCACAGATTAAGTACTGTATTGTAGTTGAAGACTGAATAAAATATTTATACCTAGTAGAGTAAATAATAATTAAGTGAAGTGTATTTCGGAAGTACCGTATGCGTTAGTTTAATTAGGTTTACAGTAATTGCAACGTAAATAAAATCCCGTTATTGCTTTCCAGTAGGCCTAAATGTTTACAATTTGTAATCACGAGTAACAAGAACGCATAATCTGCTGAAATAACCTCGAACTATTCTCTTTGTACATTAAACTATTTGTCAGAACAATTAGTCAGTCATGAGCGCTACTGCTTAAAATCTGTTTTTATTATTTTTACATTATTTTTATTGAGAAAATGGAAGTATGGGGACCTTATTAGACATAAGAAAAGTACTCAAAAGCGTGTCAACAGCCTGCAATGTTTCGAAACGAACCTTCATACGTATAAATGCTGAACTCAAATCATCATTACCAACTCAAATAAAAAATCACCTTAAAGCTCAGGTCTACCTGACAACAATGCCGAATGCCGCCTCGCGCGGCCGTAGCGCTAGAGGCGAGTTTGATGGCTGCAGAGGTTTACGGGGATCGTGTTTTAAAATTAACCAATTAAGATGGATATTGACTCTTAACTTTTTCTAAAAGTAGAAAAAAGGATCTCGTCGGCTATATTTTTAGAATAAGAAAAAAATATATAATTCCAGCTATAAATGTCTAAAATCATCTGTTTTTTGCAATTTTTAACTGAAGTTTTCCTTTAGTTTTGACGAAACTACCATAATGAGATTACTAAAGTGTAACTAAGGATATTTAGCACCGTTATTCTTCTTTCATATGACACCTTAGCTTATAGCTCTAGGCTGCATTTAGCAGAATATAACAGGATTAAAAAAAAAAAAAAAAACCCTTACATGTGCATCTAGAAAAACAGATGATTTTAGTCAGTTATAGCTAAGATTAGAAATTTTATTTTAAAATTCTAAAAAGATAGCCGACGAGATAATTTTTCTACTTTTGGAAAAAGTTAAGAGCCAATCTCTATCTTAATTGGTCAGTTTCAAAACACGATCCCCGTAAACCTCGGCATCTATAAAACTTGCAACTAGAGAAAAACAGATGATTTTAGACAGTTGTAACTGAATTTAGAAATTTTATTTAGAAATTCTAAAAACACAGAAGATAAGATCCGTCTTTGTACTTTTAGAAAAAATTAAGAGCCAATCTCTATCTTAATGAGTTATTTTTAAAACACGACTCCCGTAAACCTCTGCATCCATAAAACTCACCTAGCGCTACGGCCGCGGACGCGAGGCGGCATTCGGGCTCGGGTAGACCGGAGCCTTAAAACTTATCCTTTCAGTTACAAAAACAATGTAGTGTTTATACTCATTTTTCTCAGAATTTTCTGCTAAAGACAAAAATAAAAATTTATTTGATTGGAAGCCATACATAAAAAAGTTAGCAGTTATGTATTAGCTGCAGTACTGCCATACCTACGCGTGGGCACTGGGGTGTCGGACCCGGGCGCTTGTGAGTGCGCGTCCGAGAGTCACCCTTCTTCTAATCCGTCAGGTGCCATGGCTGGGTGGACGGACTATAGTTATTTACTCAATGCTTTGCGGTGTCATTTTTTAAAATTGTCTGCCATTTTCCAGTATTGTGGCGAACTTGAAAATTTCTCAAGGAACAACTTTTATAAGTTAAATGCAACTTTAAAGCCTTTTAAACTTTGTTTTGTGTTTTTATGACCTATTAAGAGATATTTGGAGCTCAAGTTTCTCTTCAACCATGAGGATTGCAATAGGAAAAGTGGTCAATTTGCCCTGAAACTTTTGTGACCGTCCTCGGAGCCTGAGCCCCGGCTGGGGCCGCCGTTTCCGTTTCCGTCCTTCCTCGAACATGGACAGTCCTTCCCGCGGTCCTAGACGAGGTCCTTAGACCGGATGATATGTCAGTTGGGCGAGGCTGCGAGTGCCTTCTTCATTAATTATTTTTAGGCATAGGAAAAATATGTTGTATTCAGGTAAAAATATTAAAGCGATTCCACGGGAATTCCGGGCTACTCGAACATGAGACGTGTTAAGATATTTTAAAGGGGGCAGGAGAAAGTTTGAAAAGTGAAAAACGTTTGCTCTAATATTGTGAAACGAAGTTAGATTGATGGTTATATTTATGAATCTTAATTTGTATGAATATACTTACTTCCATGAATAAGCAAAACACATATTTTGGAGGGGGTTAGGCCTTTATTAATTTTAATTTTTAGGCCTTATGTAATTTTTACTGGGGATTCGTGTTATTTGAATCGATGATTTCCTTAGCTCGAAAGAAAACCAAAATTGTGGCCAGGAGCTAAATAGTTGAAGAACCTATGTCCTAACCAACCGTAACTGTTTTGAAAAGTATTCAATAAACAATGCTGCCATATGTGTATTACAATTAAAAATGTTAAACATTAAAATTTTATTTAAACCTTAAATAAAAATATTCAGCTAAACTAAGTCTACCTTACTAATGAACACTATAATAGATGGAGTATACTTCCCCTATAAACAATTAATGAGAATGAATTTCAACCATGTAAGAATCAGAATCAGTTTTGAATTTTTCACTAATGATAGGTTTATTCCAGCTAGGCGAATTCATTTTGCCGGCAGTTTCTTATTCCCATCGGGTTAACGTTCACCTGCATTAAAACCGCGAACGATATTCATTACATCTAAGTGGATGATGGCGCCTACGACGGGGGATGACATGGCCCGGGGTATCATGTCTTGGGTCACTCACTGACGGTACAAACGGCCATCAGCGTGGCTTAGCGATATTGCTTTATTAGGTCGCAGGTCGAGACTAGGTTAAGCCTACAAACCAACGACCTTGCAGATAATTATTACTGTATTATTTTGTGTGCCCGATTAATATTAATAATGTGTTTCAGAAACTAAGTGTTATAATTTTAGGTTTGTTGTTTAAAAGTTGAGAACGTATTTCTTTTTCTCGTCACTTGCTCAACCATTATTAATTTTATGAATCAAACAATAAAAAGGAAAACTGTCATATGTGTGACTGTTTTAAAATTACACTCATTACGAAATAAATTTTGAAATTAAAAAAATCCCTATAAAATACACAGTGAAATACAGGGAGTAGGGTCGAGTGGTGCAGCCTGGTGGAGGCGGCGGCAACCACGGCAAATGGCGAGACGCGAGCGCTCTAGCGGCGACACGGCGAACCATGACAGGAGCCAACCAATGAAGTACAGCTATTAACAGCAGTAAAAAAGCGCAAATATATGACAGAAATAGGGGTTGACATTTGTCTGTGAATCAGCATAGTCAGCAGGGAAACTTATTTATCCATTAATTAATGAAATAAATTTAACACCTTACAATAACTCATAGTATGAGACAAAGTATTTTAATAAATTTGCACTTGGAAATGTTGAAAACATAGGGCGTACGGTATAAACCATTGGGCTACGATACTGTACGGTGCGAAACAACATAAAATTATGTCAAACTGTAGTCATTGAACAAAACAATATGTATTCACACACAGTTCAGTTGAGAAATAAAAAATAATAAAAACCTATCCAAATCGTAAGCGTCCTATCAGCTGGTGGAGCCTTTTATGGCTACGGTATAGCGCCACCGTTCAGTAGTGAAACCCATGATTTCATCTGTTGAATTAACAGTTAACAGTCATAAGAGTTCCACGGAGACCAACGACGCAGAATTTGATGTAGAATTCAACCGTACCGTTTACGTTAACCTTAAAAAATATATACACAGTGTCAACGCTAATCTCTGAAACCATGCAACGGTGAAAGTTAAATGCAAGTTGATTTTTGGAAGTTATTTTCGGTGCTATTTATTCTGAGGTCAGTCAAAAGAAATGTGTTAAGATTAAGTTCAGGTGACGTGACTACACTGTAATTATTTACTGCAGCATTTTTTATAGACATAAAAAAAATTATCTTTTATCATCATAAATTTCAAATGATAAAAATCAATAAAAAATAAACTTAATACAACCAAAGATGAATTACACTATGATACATTGTATTACAATTAATAGACGATACAGTACAACCTTTCTATTTAACAAAGAAAAGTACATAACAAATTTCAAACACTTGAGGAACGTAGTATTAATTTTTTTTTAATAACCTACAAAAAAGTTTTGCAAGATAAGACAGAAGCTGTATCTAAAAACTTACGAATATTGGTTAACAATTAGATTACATACAATGCTAGCTCCCCAGATAACCTGAGCATAGCAAAATACAGGGTGTCACAAAAAAGTGTCATTGGCTATACAGGACCTGATTTTACATTCAAAAATTATTATAATGGTAAACATAAATTTTGCCGTTTCAGGACTTTTCTTTTCAACCACACGAATAAACACAGTATTTACAACGGTGAGAATATCTGTCTATTCGTTCCATAGAGGTTATGGTTTAAAAGTTGGAGGATACACTGGTTAACGAACTGATTAAAAAGAGTAAACAGCCACTCATAATATTTATTTTATTTTGTAAAAAATCTTCCATCAAATAAATGTTCTTGTTAATGGCCATCAACGTGGCATGGCGATAATTAGGTCGCAAGTCGAGACTAGGTTAAGTCTACAAACCTACGACCTTGCAGATAGTTATTACATAGGTTATGGGTCCAGGACTTCAGCTTTAGAGATGTTCGATATTTTTGTTTCGGTGACAAAGTCACCGATATTGCTCTGTCACCGATATATCGGTGACAAGGCACTCGAGCAATCGGTGACAGCAAATTCAGTGACAGGCGCAGAACACCACCGCGCAGGCACCCAATCCGTTGCTACACAACGTCACCGGTCGCCGCGCCGGTCACCGATTGGCCGACGCGTGGTCACGAGGCTGCCTTCGCCTTTGCTTCGGGCCACTTCGCAATGGTTCGGGTGGAATCGGGCACTAGCACGTTGGCTCTGTCACTGATCTCCCAGCAACAGCGCCAGGCCCAGGTCGCTGTCACCGATCGATATACTGTAGAACTTTTGGATTCAGTGACACAAAATATCGGCGACAAAGCGGCCAATCAGAGGGCGCGATCTGATGGCTTCGCTGGAGCCGTTAGCGTTACGATATTTACAACACTGGTTAAGGGTCGCATCGTAATGGAATCCGAAATCATATAGACTCGAAAATCGCTAACGTCGTGTATCTCTTTAACAGTCATTAACAGTAATTTGTTACTCAGATAATTTTGTAACTTGTCACCGAAATAAAAATATCGAAAATTCATTTGCTCAGTGGCGCGACTGCCGCAGCCGCGGTATCTGGTTCTCCCCACCACTCGCGGCTCTGTCACCGATTTTCCTGTCACCGATTGAAGTCACCGATATTTCCTTGTCACTGGAACTGAAGTCACCGATATTTGAAAGTCACTGGATCGCACATCTCTATTCAGCTTACAAAATCAAAGAAAGAAACTAAGACTTATAATTTTAGGTTTGTTGTTTAAAAGTTGAGAACGTATTTCTTTTTCTCGTCAATTGCTCAACCATTATTAATTTTATGAATCAAAACATAGTAAGGAAAACCATCATTTGTTTGACTGTTTTAAAATTGCACTCATTACGAAATATATTTTCATATTTATAAAAAATCCCTGCAAAATACACAGTGAAATGCAGGGAGTAGGGTCCAGTGCTGCAGCCTGGTGGAGGCGGCGGCAACTACGGCAAATGGCGAGACGCGAGCGCTCTAGCGGCGACACGGTGAACCATGACAGGAGCCAACCAATGAAGTACAGTTATCACAGCAGTAAAATACGCAAATTTATGACAGAAATAGGGGTTGACATTTGTCTGAGAATCAGCATCGTCAGCGGGGAAACTTATCCACCCATTAATTAATGAAATTAATTCAGCACCTTACAATAACTCAAAGGGAGACAAAGTATTTTAATAAATTTGCATTTGGCCATTTGATAACGTAAAGCGTACGGTATAAACCATTGGGCCACGATACTATACGATGCGAAACAACATAAAATCATGCCAGACTGTTGTAATTGAACCAAAAAAGATGTATTCACAGTTCAGTAGCGGGAATAACCTATTTTCTTACTCATTTTACGTTTAGAAAGTGTACTTTAGTGTGTAGAGTAATTAAATAGTAAATTTCAGATGTCAAGTTAATATGGCACCTCTATACTATCTTATCACTTTCAAACTGGATATACTTACAGTGGTTCTGAGTACTGATAATGCTAATGTTATTTTAAAATTTCACAAGCTATCTGGCTCGGTTTTGTATTTTTTTGCCCATATAACATGTTTGATCCAGCTACGACGGATTCATTTTCCCGTCTGCTTCTGAGTACCCGTCAGGTTATCATTCACATACATCATTAGCCTACTACGAATTTCTAAATAAAACCGAGATACATGACATCTGTGTGGGTGAATTTGGCTTTTGTCAAGATAGTGCAAGGCTGTTGTGATGTTGTGAAGGCGCCTAAGACTGTGGACAAAGGAGCCCGGAGGATCGTGACAGTGGCGTAATATGTAATTTACCGATTGTATACAAATAATTATAAACGTCACTTGATATTGATACTTTGTTATGTCGCAATTCAAGACTAGATAAAGCCTACAAACCTACGACCTTGCGGATTACTCCTTTATTACTTTATCTTGTAACATGGTGTCACGTGTGAAAAGTAGTGAGTAGTGCTCTTGTTTGCATTTCGTAAGGTTATAGGCCGGAGAGCTCACTGTGGCTGTTGTAGTGCGTGATATAGTTTTTAAAGCTACATAGCTTACTCAAAACCGGTAATTAGGAATATTTAGATAATTATAATAAAAAGAAATAATAAACAACTAAGCAGTTTATATACTTTCAATTAAATTTAAAACAAAAGAACTATTATCAATGATTAAATCAGCTGTTAACGATAGAAGTAGAAAACGCGTACTAAATATTTAGTACGTGACTTAACAAATTTATTAATGAGTGCAGCACCGTAGGCCGCGTAGGAGAGTGACTTGTTAAACTGTCTGCAAGGCAAGTGACTGACGTGAACGAGCCCGTATCAAAAATAACAAATCTTATTGCACATAGGGCACCAACTGTTACTTACATTACCACTATGAAAAATTATTTCAATTTACCGAGCGACAACAATTTTTTTCAGTAACCGACTCACCATCCATGTTTCTATCTCATCTAACCAAGATCAAACAGGATCTGTGAAAAAATAAATGATTTTTCTCGAGACGGGATTTAGTCACAGCTCCCGTAATACCTATACTAACATAAACCTGATGGCTAATATCAATTTTATTTACAGTTGTTTGGCTACCTGACACTAACACTTTATTAGGTCGAAAGGCGAGACTAGGTAAAGCCAACTAACCTACGACCTTGCAGATAATAATTAACCCTGAAGATGCCACACACTAGTGTCGTAATATTCTTCCTCGTCGACAACACAAACCAAAAGGCATTAATTATTATAATCACAGGTTTGATGTTTAAAAGATGAGAAAGTATTTGTTATTTTATCACATCATCAAATATATGAAAATGAACGAACGGTGATTTTGGCTTCTGGGGACCTCAAAATGAAAAAGTGACATGGTCCCGGGCTTAGGTCGTACCCTGGCTACTACCGTAATAGCGTATTCTCTATAGAGAAATTCGCTAAAAAATAATAAACCTATCCAAAGCGCAAGCGTCCTATCAGCTGGTGGAGCATTTTATTGCTACGGTATAGCGAAACCGTACATTGGTGAAAAGATGATTTCATCTATTAAATTAACAGTTAACAGTCATAAGTGTTCCACGGTGACCAACGACGCAGGATTTGATGTAGAATTCAACCGTACCGTACATTGACTCTATAAAATATAACAGAATGTCATAACTAATACCTTTAAGCATGCGACGGTCACAGTTAGATTGTTAATTTAGTTTTTGAAAGTTATTTCTGGCGCTATTTATTCTGAGGCCAGTAAAAACAAATAGTTTAAGATAAAGTTAGTAGTGGGGTTTGGTTACTTTCAAAACGGAAGTCGTGCCACTTGCCAGCCGCTGCCGGCCAGCTGCCATCGGCCAGCTGCCAAATCAGTTGCTGCCGCCATATGCCATGCCATATAGCTTCAGGTGGAGAGAGGCTAAATGAAATGAAGGGGTGGAGAAGGGATGAGCAGATGGTGTTAATTTTTAAAGTAGGAGTTAGTGTATAAAGGAGAGGGGATAATTGCTTCAAGGTCATATGGAGGGGGTTTTAAAAAAGACTGAACTCTAAGAGTTCAGTTTATCGGTGATCATCATACAGTTTAGTCGAAACCGACAAGGGACTGAAGAATAGCTTCTACATCATTTATTGTTGTAGAAGATACATCTGGAACTTGTACAGGGTTCTGAGGAGTTGTTGAAGTTGAATTTCTAGAAGGATTTTCCCTTGGATGAGTTGTTGATGATATTTCATGAACTTGAACATTTTCTTGGTTGGTTTCCATTATTATTGTAGTGTAAATTAGAGTGGAGATGTTGTTAGCTGAAGAGCATAGAAGATAATGAAGTAGGAATTATTGTCGGGGCCCTTATATAGGGAATGGTGGGGGTAAAATAAAAAAACTTGTTGAACACAGTCGATAGGTGTAACAAGTTGAAAGTTATTGAAGTGTAACATAGAATGTAAAATGTCGTAAATAACACTATCATCAACATTAACCTGAGAAGTTGTCGAACAGTATAATGGGTTAAAACTGTACTTCTTCCTAACTCTATTTAAATTAGTTTTACACTTTGAAATTGAAGGTTTAGAAGTACTTCGTAATATGTGTTGTGTTCGCAAAAGCTTTAATTTTAAACATTGTGTATTCATTGTAACCGATGTGTTACATTTAGAAGTCAAAAGAAGACTGAGATATAAAATGAAGTGTAAAAGAAAATGCCGGAGTAGTAATTTTGTAGGTTAGAATTAACCTACAATATGAATGCTAAAAGTAACGAAGTTTATTCCATGGATAATTCTAACCTCAAACCTAGTTACCGAAGTAGTCATAACGTAAAACTAATGAGAGATGATGACTGAGCGGATGCAAGGCAATGAATGTTTGTGGCGCGATAAACTACCCACTTTTATAGAGGCAATAACTCCAGCCAGATGGCGGCAGATGGTGAGCAAATGACTGGTTGACCGACTTTCACCTGAGTAGTAAGAGAAGTAAGGTTCCGTGTCCATCCCTACTCCTTGGGGTCAATGACCGACCGGAAAGGTCAATGACCCCCCCCCGAAAAAATGGAGCCCCCCCCTTCCCCCACTCCTTCCCCCCACTCCTCCAGGTCAATGGCCGGTCATCACAGGTTGTTGACTTTATGTGGTGAAACCAGACTAAATATGGCAGCTGCCATGGATAATTCTAACCTCAAACCTGCTGCGCATGTAAAGAGCTGTCCGGATCGGAATGAGTCTATGCTATGCGCATGCGCCTAGTCCTGTATTACTCACTTTAGCGCTACTGCACATGGATAATTCTAACCTCAAACCTTGGTTTTGTGTTGTTGCGCATGCGCCGCTCCCCACTTCTTTACCTTCCTTTTATACCGCTGTGAACTGGAGTGGATTGAACACTGTACTGGAGTGAAACAACTTCCCCCACTCCTTGAAAACCCGAGGAGCGATAGGAGCTATATCTTTGCTTCAGTCGCCAACAAACTTTCATAGCGAAAGGTTGTTGGCGATTCAGCAAGAGGTTTCAAATATATAGTAGGCCTATATATATTTGAACTTCTTCTACTATGTTGCGTTTTTTAATGCAATGTGGTATGTGTGTGTGTGTGTTTAGTTTTAAGGTGTATTTAATTTAAGAAATAATTTGCGCATTGCGATGTTAGTTATAAGTTGGGTTTAGCATTAAGGTGTATTAATTTTTAAGAATAATGATGGTATTTAGCATTAAGGTGTATTAATTTTAAGAATAATGATGGTATTTGGTTTTTAATAATGATGTGTTGGTACTAATAATTTATGTTTGTTTTGTGCATTTGTTTTGCCTTACAGCTAGATGTTAGGGGGTAGATTAACTGTAAATTCAGAAGTTCAGTTGAACTTAATTTAAAATGGGTGGGACATCCGCAAGTCGGACTTTTTTTTTTGCATTTTGTTTAGGAATATGATGGGTGGGATTAGTTTGGGTGGGGTTAGAGTTGCGTTTCTGCATTAGGTGTTCCAGTTTCCCTTGGAATTCATGGTTACGGTAGACCCGGACCGGACCGTTACGGTAGACCCGGACGGTCCGAACAAAATTGCGTCGATGTCCCTTGCAGAACGTAACTAGTGGGTCGGGAGTGGGAACCGTTAGGCAAACAGGGTGGTGGGAACAGTATTACTGTTCCCATCACCTTGGATCATTATAAATCTTGAATGACCTTGACCCACTTTTGGAAGGGTCAATGACCCCCCCCCCCCCGAAAAAATGGAACACCCCCCCCCCCCCCGAAAAAATGGAACCCCCCCCCTTCCCCCACCATTCCTTCCCCCACCAGTCCTTCCCCCACCTCCCGGGCCAATGACCGGTCATGGCCGGCTGCTAACCCCTCTCATTTGCATACCGTTATAAAAGACGCGTCGTCCGGGGCTAGTGTTTCATTCCGATTCCAGACGTTACGCTGTGAACTTGGAGTTATAACGATGTCTTCTGTGCCTACTACTACTTCTACTACTTCAACTTTTACTTCGACTTCGACTTCGACTTCCACTTCGACTTCTACCGCTGTTACTGCATCAAACAAAACTCTTCGCTTGAAAAACTGTCCGGATTGGTATAAGAAGAAGCTTTCATCTGAACCTTCAACTTCTGGAGCTATTCTTCCGCCAACCAACTCTTCTAGACCTCGTAGTATTTTTTCACCGCCTTCGCCTTCGCTCTCAAATGACTCTGCACTGCTATCAACTATGATGCCGCCACCGAAGAAGCCAGCTCCCCATCCTAAGACTCCTTCATTTGAAACTATTCTTCATCGCCTTAGTACACCCATCACCCCACTATCACCATTGCCTCCTACCCCACCACTTGCTACACTTGAAGACCATACCTATTACAAAATTAATTCCTCTAAACCAGCTCCTAAACCTGCCCCTAAACCTGCTCCTAAACCTGCTCCTTCAGAGCAATTTCGATCATTACAAGAAGAGCGTCGTAGGGCATTTAGCCGTCCCACTACTTGCCCTGAAATGCTTATTAAGGGAATTAAGAAAGGATCAGCTTGTGGGAGGAAATGTGTTAAAAATGGAAGTTTTTGCCGTGTACATATTGTGAAGCATATTTCTGAACCACAACTGACAGAAACCCCCACCGTTGAAGACAATCCTAAAATAATATCCGTCAGAGGAGAGAGGCTTAAGAAAGGTTTGAAATATTTTTTTCTAAGTGTTGTTGACCACCAACACATTTTGGCAAAATGTAACGGCTTAAAATATAAAATTAGAGTTTGTGAGAATTTGTGTAAAGAGAAGAGATTTAATACTTTAGATTCTCAAGACTTTCTCCTCAGGGATAAAAAGGATCGTATTACAAGGTGGGGGCGTAAACAGTAAATTCACTTAGTTTTTTCCAAATTGTTGCTAAAAAAATAATGGGGGAGAAACACAATGCGTTATAGCGTTGTGTTTCTCCCCCATTATTTTTTAACACTCTAAGTCTCGTGACCTACTTTCATGTGAGTAGTGAGTAAAGGATGGTTCTGTGTCTGTCTGCATTCCTTCGGGTCAATGACCGGACCTGAAAGGTCAATGACCCCCCCCCCCGAAAAAATGGAGCCCCCCCCCCGAAAAAATGGAGCCCCCCCCTAAAAAATGGAGCCCCCCCCCCTTCCCCCACTACTCCTTCCCCCACCAGTCCTTCCCCTACCACTCCTCTGGGTGAATGGCCGGTCATGACCGGTTGTCTACTTTCATTTAACCGTTATACTAGCTACTCCAGAGTCTTCATTCCAATCCGTGAGGCCACTGCCGCAACATGCCTACTCTATTAGAATTATGTTTGCGACAGATAGTTTCAAATATAGTGTTGGCGGAACTTGCATTTGAAGATGGAAACCTTCCACTAACACTATGTCAAGAAGTGTATTCTTTTTATAGGGAAAATTTTGGAGTTTTTCATTACCTTCAGTATAAATTTATGGATGGAACAAATATGTGTCCAGAATGTGGTTCGGCTGCAATAGGAAATGGATTATTGGATTTTACAATAGATGGTGGAATTTATGAATACAAATGTTACTTGTCATACAAGTTTATCATCCCAGAAGAAGAAAAATGCGATATTTGTGCAATTAATTTGTACAAGTTTATACAAGCCGATCCTGCTGAAATCGATTTGGAAAATAACATTGAAGTCCCTTATTTTTTTATGCCTTAAGCTCCATAGCAGTCCACCAAACCCAGCCAAACGGCCCTTTTCAGGGCCACCTAAGACTTAAATTTAGGGATGTAAGCTATTTAGCTTACATGCGACTTAGCAGAAATAAGTTCTGGTACATGGCTAGTTTGATCCGTGTAGTAGTAAGCAAAGGAGGGTTCTGTGTCCATCCCCACTCCTTAGGGTCAATGACCGGACCTGAAAGGTCAATGACCCCCCCCCCCCCCGAAAAAATGGAGCCCCCCCCGCCCCCCCCCCCGAAAAAATGGAGCCCCCCCCACTCCTTCCCCTACTCCTTCCCCCACTCCTTCCCCCACCTCCTGGGCCAATGACCGGTCATGGCCGGCTGCTAACCCCTCTCATTTGCATACCGTTATAAAAGACGCGCCGGCTATGGCTAGTGTTTCATTCTGGTTTCTTCCACCACTCTTGTTGCTTCGCCGCTCTTGTTGCTTTGTTTCTGCCAGTCTTAATATCTTTATTTTTAAAATGCTTCCTTACTTAAATGAAAATTTTAATCCTTCAGAAAATGCAGATGTTTTTCAACCACCTGAAGATGGTTTCCAACATCATGAAGAAGATGCTTTCGAAGAACATGAAGAAGATGTAATAGAAGACATGGATAATAGCAGTGAAGATGAAAGTGAAGATGACAGTGAAGATGAAATTGAAATTAATGAACAATTCAAAGTATATTTTATAGAAACACAATTTCCTTTTGATGTAGTTGAAAGATTTATTTTTGAAGCACATAGATGGCTAAATTTAGGATTCAACATTATAATTGGTTCACCTATTGTCTACAATAACAGTAACTTCTTCCTTCTAACTCCAAATGATCGAGAACAAATTCTTACTTGGCAGGACGATGTGATGAGATCATACGAACTGAACATTGGTGTTGGGTACTTTGTTGCAAGAGTGGTTTAATAACCACATTACCTTTCCCCAACCTCCACCCTATCCTTTCCCAATCCTTATTCCTTCCCCCTCCCTATATTTAAAATTTATAAAAGTGGGGCTATGAACCTTCAGGTTTCTAGTCTGTACTCGCACTTTGTGCCGTGAAGTACATCTCTTGTATTTTTTTCTCCACCTTTTAAAATATTATTTATTTGAAAAAATGCCTCCTAATGTGAATTACCATTTTAATTCTTCCGAAATTTCCGATGTTTTTGTACAACCTGAAGACATTTTAAATAATGATAGTGAGAGTGAGAGTGAAGAAGATGATGATTATAGTGTTGAACTTAGTGAAGAACGTAAAGTTATAGCAATTGATCCACAATTTCCATTTGATACAATAGAAAACTTTTTGGTTGAAGCTAATAAATGGTTAAATTTAGGATGTTATATACGAATTGACTCTTTTATATTGTATGGTGATAGTCATTCTTTCCTTGTCACACCAAATGACAGAGACCGCATGTTGCAGTGGGCACAATCTATGATGGAGTGCTATGAACAAGGTGTGGACACTGGTGGCTATTTTCTTGCACAAGTAGTGTAATAACAAAATTACTTTTCCCCCACCCTATACCCTATCCCTTCCCAATCCTTATTCCTTCCCCCTCCCCATTTTTAAAATTGATAAAAAGGCAGGCTATGAACCTCCAAGTTTCTAGTCTGTACCCACACCTTGTAGCATCAAGATGCTTACCAGACTTGATGGTTTTATAGCCAATGATATTAATATATGGAGTTTAATAACAAACTTACGGATAAAAATTGAAGAAAAAATTATGGGAAACAATGAGCTAGGAGTTATTGTTTTTGTTTCATTAGTAGAACATTTTGAAATTTTGTATAGTATAAAAGTAACAATTAACAATATTAATGAACTATTTCCTTGGACAATATTTATTCGCAATAAAATTGAAGAGCAGAAAATTATAGTAGATGTGACAGCAATGAAATATAACCTAGATAGAGAAGAATAGATACTAACCCCCTTCCTATTCCTTTGTTTTGCAAAAATAGTGGGGGTAGGAGTATATATAAGACTAAGTAAGCGATACATAGTTTGTTATTTGAAGTAAAAGAAGTAGTAAAGAAACATGTTGTCTAGAGATACTCCATTTATTAATTATTCTCAAGTTAAAGATGTTTTTGAAAGCACAAATGAAATACAGGAAGAAAACATAGAGGAAACTTATGACGAAACTGATAATGATTCTATGATGGAAGAGGAAGAAATGGTACAGATTGAACAAGAACTATTTGAAGAAATGATAAATGATAGTGATGAAGATATAATTAAGGAAGCTATTGAAATATTTATATTGGATTCATCATTGGAATCACCCATATCACCTTTACTGTCTTCTGAATCTGAATCTGAATTGGACTAAGGTACCCCCACTATTTTGAAGAAGTAGTGGAGGGAAAATATCCCCACCACAAGTTAAAAGTTGGTGGGGGAATGTTTATAAATGTGTTAAATATTTGTGCAGGAGATCAGTCTTAAAGAGACTAGTGACCGAAGATGTTTCGTAAAATACCTTTTGATCCTTCATACTACAATCTGTTTGATATACATCGTTTTCCAGACATTGAGGAGAAATTGTACAAGAAATTTTGTTCTCTACTGGATAAACCACAAAAACTACCACCTAATACTTTTACCTACAAGCTACCTATCATGGACAAGGACGATGTAAGCAAAATACCATTGGTTCAAGTCAAATTTTTGGAAGAAAAAATTCTTGTTTGTGTCAGGGAAGTATTTCACAATGATTATTCAAAAAAATTGGCTTTCAACTTTATTCAAGAACATGCGGGATCTGAAAGAGAACAGTATCCCGAACCATATTACAAATATCTTTTCGAGAATGGAGCGAGTGTAACTGTAGAAATAACCATTACATTAGTATAACTCTCCCTACCATTGACGTCTCCCCACCATTGGCATCTCCCCACTACTGACTTAAATTTGATGGATAAATGTGTTGACTATCTGTGTAGAAGCTCACTCTTCAAGAAATTGTTGATCAAAATGTTTCATCATGTACCGACTTCTTCCTTCAGGGAAAAACAAAGATTAAAACGACTAGAAAAAGAAAGACAAGACCGAGAAGATATGAAGATGGAATTCAATAGACTACAATTTCAAATACCAGGAATTGAACTTGGAGCACCAAGATTGAAAACTCTCCACTGGGCTGGAAGTTATATCAAATTTTTGAAAGTACAAGTTGAAGCAAGAGATCTAAAATTGAAAAGATTAGAAATGGAAAATCGAGAATTGAAGAAATTAATATCACACATGTCTGGTAATACAACTGTTCAAGAAGGTGAAGAAGAAGGAAAAGAAATTTTAGGAATCTAAATTATCAGCACCCCTTTTAGAGGATAGGGAATAGATCACTTTGTGGTAATGTAATAACATGCCGCTTAGTGATCTATTCCCAGTTCTCGCTTAATATCCGATGACCTTGACCTACATAAAAGTGGTGGGGGTAAGTGCATATAAAGAGATAGTTATGGATATAACTTTCAGTACAAGTCTAACACTATGGACAGCTTGTTAGTTTTGTGTTTACAACAAATTATCAATAATGGGTTTCTTTACCGTTATATAATAACATCAAATAAATGTGAAATACCTCAACCAATTCGTGAAATGGTCATGAAATTTAAGAAGGACAATAGTGGATTTGGTATTTATCTTGCTTTTATTTTTGAAGATGGAACAAAAATGTGTCATGATTGTGGAAAAGCATCTGTTTTAGACTTTGAACAATTTGAAGATGATGGAGGTAAATTAGTTCACCTTGTAAAAGGCCAAGTGATGAAATTTGAAACAGTCAAGAAAAAATGTAACATTTGTGCACAAAACTTGTTTGAATTTATTAAGTATAGTGCATTAAAATCATGATATCCCTTCTACATATGAAGAAGGTGGGGAAGAAAAAGAGTGGGGATTATAAAGTGGTGGGAGAACTTGTATAAATGTAGGCTGTTTGAAGAGACTTTTAATATTGTTGCAGCATTTGTTGAAACAACATGCAGTTCGAAGTTTGCCATTTTAAAATTAAATATGAAGATTGGAGCTCTGTTGCAGGATTTGTCAAGTCTAAAGAAGATAATCAAAAGTTGCTAAATGTACATTGCTATATTCACAATGAAGAAAGTCATGACAAAATAATGGCATATTTAAACACACCTAATGTAACATCAGAAAGCTCTGTATTTATAAAATATTTAAAAGAAGAAGATTTGGATGTGACCCTAGAAGTTTGGTATCTAATTTAAATTATTGTGGTGGGGGAAATGTAGAAGTTATTGGTGGGGGAAATGAGATAAAACCAGCAAAATTGTAGAACAGAATTCACTCTATACAACGATGGAGCATCCTTCCACAACACCTGTATTGGCATCTGTGGATTGGCATCAAAATTATCAACCAAATACTTCAAGTTCAAATTGTTATGAAAATCATCAGCCTAGCACTTCAAATTCAAATTGGTATGAAAATCAGCTGCCTAGTACTTCAAGTTCAATTTGGTATGAAAATCAGCAACCGGCCACTTCAAGTATAAATTGTTATGGAAATCAGCAAACTATTACTTCAACACAAAATTTCTATGAAAATCAACAGCCGACAACATCAACTAATTTTTGTACATCAGTATTTAAAGTATCAAAACCCCATTTGGATTGTAATAAGTTAATATCAGCTCAATCAGGAAGAATCAGGAAAAACACATACATGAGAGAAAGGTGCAAGAAAGAAAGGATAGAATTTACAAAATTACAGTTAACAGTTCCCTCTATTAAAGTGGGATGTACTAGAATACAAACTTTGCAAGCAACCAATGCATATTTGTTGGAATTGTTAGAAAAAATTGAAAAGTTGGAGAAGAAGAATGAACATTGTAAAAAGTAAACACTCATTCCCCCCAAGAAAAACAAAAAAAAAATAATAAAATAGTAAAATGAAAAAAAAAGTAGATGTAGAATAGAGAGCGAGGAATAGATCACTTTGTGGTAATGGACTAACATGCCACTTAGTGCTCTATTCCTCGTTCTCGCGTTATATTGGATGACCTTGACCTACATTAGTAGGGTGGGGGAAATTGAAAATGGTGGGGGAAAGTGTATAAAGGAGAAGCCTACTGTAGAGGAATCACTCTGAAAGTAAACTTGTCAGAAGTATGGACTTGACCACAAGCAAAGGAGAAGATAGAAAACAAAGATTTCGAGAAATGGCTAAAGTAAGAGAGTCAAGAATAAGGTTGAGATTTTACAAACTGCAGAGATTGATTCCTGGTGTTAAGTTAGGAGAAATAAGATCAAGAACGGTAGACATGGCGGCTGATTACATCAGTTACTTACAATCGGAATTAATGATAAAGGAAGCAAGAATAGAAGAGCTGGAGCACAAGATAAAACAACATATTGAAACATCGAACAATGAACCTATAAATTGTGTAATAAAAGAAGAAGATGTAAAAGACTTAAATTAAACAAAAAAATGAACTAGGACTTTGGTTATTGATTGGACACTTCTTAGAGAATGGGGAATAGATCACTTTGTAGTAATGAATCATCATGCTGCTTAGTGATCTATTCCCAGTTCTCGCTTAATCAAAAATGACCTTGACATACTTAGCAAAATATCATATAAGCCGGATCAAAAACAGTTATTCCTCATTTACTGGAAATGGCTCCTGTAGACAACACCGATTATCCAAGGAAATCTATGATTGAAATATTGTATAAAATTCAATTAGAGGATTTAAATATGGAAGAAGATGAAAATAATAGCGAAACTTCAGAAGTAGAAACTATAAATGATATGGATGTGGATGTAACAACATCAGAAGAAGAAAATGCCAATGATGTGGAGAATGAAAATTTGGATATGGATGTAGTAATATCAGAGTCTTCGTCATCATTTGAATATGAAGAAATACATATTGAAACTCCAATTCATATAGAGAATATTAATGAAGAATCTGTTAGTAGAAGATTAATATTTTGTCCAAGACGTTTGTTTTCTTCTGAAAGTGAAGAAGAAGAAGATGAAATAGTAGTGGGGGAACTATTATAAAAGAAGGAAAGGGAGAGCTCATTTCATTTATTGGCGAAATTTTGAAGAGTGAACACCACCAAACATGTATCATTGCGATAAATGTTTGGAATCGTTTAATGATGATATTCTGTTAGAAATACATAAGGAACTAATTCACAACAACATAGAAGAACAAGAAGAACAAGAAGAACAAAATGAAATAACAGCAAGACCTACAACAACTTTACCAAATTTACAAGTATCAGCTTTACCCGGAAAGGTAGTAATGCATCATAAGATTCAAAATGAAGATTTAAACTTAGAAGAATTTATTAGAGAAGCAAAACCAATCATCAGTAGAACTTTAAAAGAAGAATTAAAAAGATTGAATTTTCTCAAATTTGGATTACTACTAGAAGCTATGTTTATAAATGTACAAGAAGAATTATCACCAAGAGGATTTATAACTAAAAATCAAACTATCATAGGAAGTTCAGACATTGATTCAATAGTTGAAAAATGTATAGAAGAAATATTAACTAAAATTCAGGAACATGAAGGACGAGGATCAGGGTGGAGTGTTATAAGTATTGAAGGATTAAATATAAGAGTTCATAAACATGGATATGGACTAATGGGATCTAGTTATATTCGTTTACCAAAAATAATTGAGGATACAAGATCATGTGTTAATGTGAAAAATCAAGATAACGAATGTTTTAGATATGCGATGACATGTAAATTTGTACCAAATCATTGTAATGAACCAAACCAGCACTATGAAAATCAAAGATATAGATATAACTTTCAAGGAATTAGTTATCCTGTATCACTAAAAGATATATCAAAATTTGAGAAGAAAAATCCCGGCACATCTATTAATGTTTTTGGATTAGATAGTTCAAATAAAGTTTATCCTTTACGTATTGCTAAAGAAGAACTAGCAGATCATACAGATTTACTACTACTAACACAAGGAGATGTATCTCATTATGTGTATATAAAGAAATTTGACTCTCTTGTTAATAAACAACTTTCAAAAAATCGAAACAAAAAGCTGATCTGCAAAAGATGTTTTAATTTCCAACGAGAAGGAAGACAAGGAATGGAATGGTTACAAGAGCACAAAAGATTATGTAACAATAATTATGAAGCAAAAATTATTTTACCTTCAGAAAGCAGAGCATTTATTACATTTCAAAAAGTTCATCATCAATATCGTATCCCTATAGTTGTATATGCTGATTTTGAATCAACACTAATTCCTATAGAAGATGAAAATTGTGAAGCTAGAAAAAGTGTCAAATATCAAATGCATAAACCAAATAGTTTTTGTTTAATGGTTAAATCAACATTATCAGAAGAACATTTAAACCAATATGGATTAACTTCAGAACCTCTAGTATATCGTGGTGAAAATGTGGAAACAATATTTCTTGACCATTTATATTTAATAGCTGAAAATGTACAAAGATTATATACAAATATCATACCAATGAAACCGATGGAGGAAGAAGAGGAAATTCAACATGAAAATGCAACTCATTGTTTCTTATGTAAAAATGAATTTACCATTGACAATTATAAAGTTAAAGATCATGACCACCTTACAGGTTATTACAGGGGTGCTGCTTGTAATAAATGTAATTTGAGCTATCGTTTACCACTATTTATTCCTGTGGTTCTCCATAACCTCAGTGGGTATGATGCTCATTTTATAATACCTGAATTAGGAAGAGACGATGGTTCGATAGATGTATTGGCTGAAACTTCAGAAAAATTTATAAGTTTCTCTAAAACAGTTGGAAATGTCAAATTAAGATTCTTAGACTCCTACCGATTTATGCCGTCGAGTTTGTCTAAACTTTCTGAAAATTTAAGGAAACAAGATTTTATTGAAACAAAGAAGATTGTAAGTAACGACAAACTGGATCTCGTACTTCGGAAAGGTGTTTTCCCATATGATTATATAGACAGTTTAGAAAAGTTTAATGAAACATCACTTCCGCCAAAAGAAGAATTTAAAAGTAAACTATACGACATGGACATATCTCAAGAGGATTATGATCATGCATGTAAAGTATGGAATGAATTAGGATTTACAACATTGGGAGAATATTCAGATTTTTATGTTAAATTAGATGTAACTTTATTATGTGATATAATGGAAGAATTTAGAAATACATGTTTTGCAGCATATGGATTGGACCCTCTTCATTCATACACTTCACCTGGACTAGCATGGCAAGCCATGTTGAAAGAAACAAATTGTAAATTACAACTTCTTACTGATATAGATATGGTTTTAATGTTAGAATCAGGAGTTCGAGGGGGATTGACACAAAGTGTAACCAGACATGTTAAGGCTAATAATAAGTATCTGCCCGATTATGATGCATCAAAACCAACAACATTTCTAGGTTATTTCGATGCAAATAACTTATACGGATGGGCAATGTCAAATCCCCTTCCATATGATAATTTTAAATGGATAGATCCAGAATCAATTGGAAACATAATGGATATACCAAAGCATGGTGAAACTGGTTACATTTTTGACGTCGATTTTGAATATCCTGAACATCTTCATGATCATCATTACGATTTACCACTTCTTCCAAAGACTGAAATTTCCCCTACTGGAAGATGGCCAAAATTATTAATGACTTTAAACAATAAGTCTAGGTATGTTGGACATTATTGGATGATACAACAGGCTTTAGACTTGGGATTAAAAATTACAAAAATTAATCGAATACTACAATTCTCTCAATCTTGTTGGCTGAAACCGTACATCGACAACAACACAAGAAGAAGAGCTGCTGCTACATCAAGTTTTCAAAAAGATTTCTTCAAACTGATGAACAATGCAATATTTGGCAAGACTTTAGAAAACAAAAGGAAACATAAGAATATCAAATTAGTAACTGATCCAGTAAAATTACAGAAACTAGTGCAACAACCAAACTTTGGTTCATCCGTAATTATAAATGAAAATCTTGTCGTCATTTCTATGAACAAAAAATCAGTTCTATTGGATCGTCCTTTATATCTTGGAATGTCAATATTGGATATTTCTAAAACACACATGTACGAGTTTCATTATAAGAAGATGGTTAATTATTATGGAAGAGATAACATTGGTATTGCATATATGGATACGGATGCACTTATATACTGGATTAAAACAAATGACATGTATGAGGATTTGCGGACCTTTGTATATAAAGATGATTTTGATTTTTCCGATTATCCTAAGGACCATCCAAATTACGACTATGACAAAAACAAAAAAGTATTGGGAAAATTTAAAGATGAAACAAATGGTGTGCCGATGATGGAAATTGTAGCATTAATGTCTAAACTCTATTCATTTCAACTGTACATAAATGAAAGGAATGAATATCAAGTCACAAAAAAAGCTAAAGGAATAAAGACATCTTTCCTAAAGAAGAACGTACAGTTTCAACATTATAAAAGATGTTTGTTTGAAAATGTTGAAACAACTGCAACATTTAACACTATTAGAAGTTATAACCACCAACTTTTTAGTGTCAAACAAACAAAGTGGGCATTAAGCTACAAAGATGACAAGCGACATATTTTAGAAGATAAAATTAATACTCTACCATTTGGCCACTATTCCTTAAACCCTATCGACCAGTAAACCTATTCTTCGTCCTTTACCTTCTTCCTTTTTCCTTTCCGTAAAAAAGAGGGGACATGGCAAGCTCAATGCCATGTTCCCTCTTTTTTACACTAATATTAAATGACCTTGACCTATATTTCAACTATATATAAGAGAATAAACCATTGTATGGATCAGTATTTCTACAAACAGTGTGCAAGCAACACTTTAAGATGGAAAGTTTAAAGGATAAGATTGTAAATGAACTACATAAACCAGCAAGAAGAAGATTTCCAAGAAGAAGTACAATCATTAAAGGAATGAATGATCTTTACCAAGCTGATCTTATTGAAATGATACCACACAGTAAATTAAACAAAGGATTTAAATATATTTTAACAATTATAGACTGTTTTACTAAAATAGCTGATGCTTTACCCTTGAAGGACAAGACTGGTAAAAGTGTTACCAAAGCTATGGAGACAACAATACAAAGAAATAAATTTAAAATTAAACATTTACAAACGGATGATGGAAAAGAATATTTTAATAAAGATTTTGGAGCTTTGATGAAAAAATATAAAATAAATCATTATTCTACAAATTCTGAAGTTAAAGCTTCAATAATTGAAAGATTTAATAGAACATTAAAAGGAGCTATGTATAAACAATTTTCAAAACGAGGATCATATGTGTGGTATGACATATTACCACAACTTATAAAAGAGTATAACAACAAATATCATCGCACCATTGGAATGAAACCTATCCAAGTAAACAGTGCTAATGCTAAAATTGTATTACAACGCATCAAAAATAATACAACACCAAAAATAGAAAAGTTACAACCAAAAAAGTTTAAGGTTAATGATAAAGTTCGTATAAGCAAATACAAAGGTGTATTTAGTAAAAGATATCTGCCAAATTGGACTAATGAAGTATTTACAATTTATAAAGTGCAACCAACTATACCTGAAACTTACATTTTAAAGGATAATAAGGGTGAATTACTTCAAGGTGGATTCTATGGACATGAGTTGTTAAAATCAACAGTTGGTGATGTATATCTTGTTGAAAAGGTTTTACAAAGGAAAAAGGATATGGTTAAAGTTAGGTGGTTAGGATTTGATAAAAGTGAAGACTCTTGGATTCCTTCAAAAGACTTGGTATAGTTATTAAATAGCTCATTATGTGTTTAACCTTTAAACAAGATGGAGATTGTACAACAAAAAGATCGATTTAATATTAATAATATTGATGAATTGACAGTTGACAATAATAAGTTAAATCATGGTAAACATGGTGAATTACTACCAAATACTATAAGATGTTTAATAACTGGTCCTTCAAATTGTGGAAAAACTAATGTTGTCTTTAACCTTATAACTAATCCTAAAGGTTTACGCTTTAACAATATATATATTTTTTCAAAATCATTGCAACAACCAAAATATCAATTATTAGATAAAATACTTGCAAGTGTACCTGAAGTGAATTTCTACAAGTTTAATGCTAGTGAAACAATAATGCAACCAGGTGAAGCAAAACCATTTTCCATTTTTATATTTGACGATGTTTCTTGTGAAAATCATGATACTATAAGAAATTATTTTGCTATGGGAAGACATAATAATATTGATAGCATTTATATTGGTCAAACATACAGTAAAATTCCAAAACAACTTATAAGAGACAATGCAAATATGTTGATCATCTTTAAGCAAGATGAGACAAATTTAAAGCATATATATAATGATCATGTTAATGCGGATATGCCATTTGATAAATTTAAAGAAATGTGTGGTAAAGCATGGAATGAAAAATATGGATTTCTCGTTATTATGAAAGAAGAAGATATTAAAAATGGTAGATATCGTATAGGATTGGATAAATTTGTATTAATACGTTGAACTACCTATGCTACATCTAGTAACACTTTGAACTTCACAGTGTAAACATGGTGAATCAAGAAAAACTATTAAAAGAAATAAAATCACTCAGTGATTCTGTTAGGATAAAGAATCGTGCATTAAGGATGGGTTTAAGTGAAAGAGAAGAATTTTTAGAGAATACATTTAAACCTATCACGGAACCTTTAAAACAGATATCAGAAACTATTGGTAAACCTCGTTATGAAGGAGATGTTTTACTACCAGTTTCTAAACAAGAAGTACAAGCATTAAAAAAAGAAGATGATGATGATGATTCATATACAAGTGCTAGTGAACAAGAAGAAACAAAAAATGAAGAAGAATCAATTGTTGAAAAGGAAGAACAGCCAATACCTGAAGCAGAACAATCTATTCCAAATTTAACTCAATTGAGTAGTGATATATTACAACATGGACCTCTTGGACGAAAATATATAATGAAAATGCTACATGACATGAAATCAAATCCAAATTTAAGTAAATCACATGTATATGGAGCAAGAATTGATGGAAATGAATTGAAAATTGGTAACTCTAAGCTTGAAGTAACTCAAGACGATTATATCATTATTGGTGACCATAGATATAAAGGAACAAAAGGATTATATGAATTAATTTTTAAAAATATACCAATAAAATATTCAGCAAAAGATTTAAATACTTTTAAAGAAATTTTACAAAATACTAACGCTCATAAAAGAAACTACTCAAAGGATGGAATGATTAATCGTTCACGTGCAACAAAATATAGTATTGTTATAAAAAAATTGTTTCCCCCACGAAAATTACCAACATTACGTACTACACCGGCTGTGAGACAACCTTTAAAAAGAAAGTCTTTATCACTTATGGATTTATCACTTCTTGAACAACATGGTAAAAAGAGTAAAGGAGATACTTCAACATCTGGTAAAGGATTAATGAAAAATCTATACAATACAAATGTTATCTATTACAACGACATCAATAAATTAGTTGACAGAATGAGACTATTGCATGAAGCTATGGAAGCCGGTCATACTGGTTTAAATAATGAATGGGTGGCTCTAGTTGATGAACTTAAAAATCGTGGTATAATTGTATAATTGTCCGCAAATATAAAGAAGTTACAAGTATAAGATGTATCAGTTCTAACATGAGCGTCGACAAGTTCGGACGCTACTCCGCATTAGGAGTGCAAGTTGGAGAAGACAGAAAAAGAAGCGGATTACCGCAAACACCTGAAGGTGACTATAACATAAGTAATAAACGTTTAAAATTAGTTAAAGATCCAGAAGAAGATACTGATGGAGCAAATTTAAAGACAGTAAAAGAAGCTACTTCAACATCATTGAAATTACATAAGAATACTTATGATGTTGAATCACATAGATTAATTAATGTTGGTAAACCAACTGAAGGTTCTGATGCAATTACTAAAGAGTACTTATCATCTGAACTTTTAAATACTTTAAAATTGCAATGGGGTAACAACTTAAAAGATGGACAAACATATGATGCTGGAAATTATAGAATAACCAACGTGGGAAATCCCAAAAATGATAAAGATTCAGTTAATAAAGAATATTTACATTCTATAATACCGGAAAAAACTGAACATGGATATTCTTTTTATAAATTTATTATAAATGACATTGGATACCCAAAGGAAGACGGTGATGCTGTAAACCTAAAATACATCAAGGACAACTGTATTTTACAAGATGTTAATGAAATCGATTGTCATGGTAAAACATTGACAAATGTAAAGTTTGGTTCTCAACCAAAAGATGCTGTTACTATAGAACAATTATCTAAAGAATTAAAAAAGGAAACATCCAATTTTGTAAAACATGAAGATGCCGTGTTAAAGCGGGGAGATAAATTTATACATGGAAATGAAAAGTTTAATTTAATGCAAGGAAATAATGATGAATGGGATGCAGGACGTAAAACAATAACAAATGGAAGATTTGGTATAAAAGATACAGATGTACCTCTAATGGTGCAAACATTAATTGCTACTGGTGGTACATTAGGTACATACAATGGTCGTAATAGAAGAATAAAAGATATTTATCCTGGTTACGAAGCAAATGATTGTGTTACAATGAAACAAACAATAACTTGGGATAAACACTTTGGGACCAAATATGATGCAAAGATGAAGAAAATAATTAATATTTTACCAGGCGAAGATTCAAATGATGCTGCTACTATTGGACAAGTCATAAAAACATCAAAAAGTGATTCAACAGCTTACACATGTAATGATAAACGTATTATGCAATTACATGATCCTCAACATCCAAAAGATGCTGTAAATTTAGATTGTTTAATAAGAATAGTGGGCAATTTACTTATTGATACCCATAATCATATAGCTAGTACAACGAGTCATGTGATAATTCAACCCGATGAACGGGAAGCTTGGATTAAAAATAGAATTATAAATCAATATATAATTAATTTGAATAACTAAGTGTTTAAATATAAAAAATTATACATAACTTATTCATTTATGTAATGTATCTTGTGGAGTAAACACACCAGTTTATATAAGACTACATAATGAAGGCCGTATCACTCAGTCATCATCAAGACAGCAACAAGAGAGGACGTGGTATAACTTCAACTGCATTATCCCTGCTTAGACGGATACCTATTGGTGCTGTTGTAAATCGAGCAATAGACGCTTTACCATACGAATTACATATTCCTGGAGGTTATCAATATTGTGGACCTGGAACTAAGTTGGCAAAACGTTTAGCAAGAGGAGATCCTGGAATTAATAAATTAGATCAAGCTTGCAAACAACACGATATAGCATATTCAAAGTTTAAAGATTCAACAAATAGATCAATAGCAGATAAAATTCTAGCAGAAAAAGCTTGGCAAAGAGTAAAATCAAGTGACGCAAGTATTGCAGAAAAAGCAGCGGCTTGGGCAGTAACAACAGCCATGAAGACAAAAGCTAAGTTTGGTGGTGGAAGACGACGTCGCAGAGGAAAACCTGCAAAAAGAAGAGCTCCCAAAAAAGGTGGAAATATTAGAAAGAGACGTCGTAGAACTCGTAAAGCAAAAGTAAAAAAGGCTTCTGTTTGGTCAATGGTAAAAAACGGAGCAGGTTTATACCTAAGACCGTACCGTGTGTACTAAATAAAAAATACCCCCGTCGCAGCAGACCTGCGTACTCAGCGAATTTCCAAACGATCTTAAGATATTGTATTTTCCCCATAAACACCATAGGAATGGGTATGTAGGTTTGCTGACTTGGGATGTAGTTAGAAAATGTTAGTTTTGTTAGGAAATGTAATAGTTACGTTAGGTAAATGTCAAACTGTCTCAATATTCGGCACTTTTTAATTTTCCCCATAAACTTCATGGGGGTGAGTATGTAGGTTTGCCGCCATATGGGTATTGTAAGCAAATATCAGTTACATCCTCCCTAATGAATGTACATACCAAATATTATCAAGTTATGGTGTTCTTTTCATTTTCCCCATAAAACCCATAGGGGTGAGTACGTAGGTTTGCCGCCATGTGGTTGTTGTAAGCAAATATCAGTTACATCCTCCCTATTGAATGTACATACCAAAAATTATCAAGTTATGGTGTTCTTTTCATTTTCCCCATAAACCCCATAGGGGTGAGTACGTAGGTTTGCCGCCATGTGGGTGTTGTAAGCAATTTTTAGTTGAATCCTACCAAGTGAATTTACATACCAAATTTTATCAAGTTATTCCAATAAATAAGCAAGATACAGGGTTTCGTTGATTTCCCATAAGATTAACATGGAAAACCTATTTTTGGCTTTTCTCCGTAACCTGTTAAGCCAAGTTAAAAATTCAAAATACTAAATTGTTTATTTTTTTAAGCTCTTTAAAATGGTTTTAGTTAAAATTGTTGAATTTTGAAAATTATACTCCAAAAATGCAAAAAACCCATTTTTGACCCTTTTGAAACCCCATAAAACCCTGTTCCCATAACCCGATCTTGCTGGTTCGCGAACTCATGAAAATAGACCTAGTCATACACCTTCATACCAAATTTCATCAAAATCGGAGGTCCCCTTCAAAAGTTATCAGTACCACGGACACATAGATATATATATATATAGATATATATATAGATATATAGATATATAGATATATATATATATACATATATATGAAAATGAACGAACATTGTTTTTGGCTTCTGGGGACCTCGAAATGAAAAAGTAACATGGTCCCGGGCTTAGGTCTTACCATGGCTACTACCGTAATAGCGTATTCCCTATAGGGAAATTCGCTAAAATCAATTGATAATTCCAAATAAAGCCTTAACTAATCATCAGTTAAATGATTATGTAAAATGTTTGAAAATACCATTCTTTCGAGGAGTTTTTATGAAAGATGCATTACCAACTAAAATATGGAAAAATGAAACTGGAATAGTAAATTTGGATTCCACCTATGGTCCAGGCACTCATTGGGTATGCTATAAAAAGCTCGGACAAACCATTTACTACTTTGACAGTTTTGGCAATCTACCACCGCCTAAAGAACTTCAACATTATTTTCAAAACTCCAAAAACATTTTTTACAATTACAAAAGAGAACAACCTAACAATACTGAAATATGTGGACATTTATGTTTGGAGTTTCTAGCGAAAAGTGTCAGTCACCTTTAAGATGTCATCGTATACAGTGTCACTGAGTGGAAATTCATCCACATTAAAAAGTACTCTATTCCCAGCATTGCGTTTATCCAAGGAAAGATTATGGGAAGCGGCATTACTTGATTTGACTACCTACAATTCAATTCCTAATGTTACAGAAGGAAAAAACAATTTACTACATTATTATGAAACTAAGGATGCTGCAGGAAAATACTCAGAATTGAAAATAATTACATTTCCTACTGGAGCTTATGAAATTGATGATATAAACCAATTATTGCAGAAAAAACTCGGAGAAGATAATATCACAATCAAAGGAAATAATAATACTTTAAAAGCAGAAATAACTTCAAAATATTATATAGATGTCGGAATGAAAAACTCTATTGGCAGTTTACTTGGATTTACAGATACAAAAAAGAAAATCTTAACTCCTGAAACTACTCATTCAGGTAATACAACTGTTACAATATTAAAAGTAAATAGTATTGATGTAACATGTAATATTATACATGGATCATATAGAGAAGGAGTAAATCAGCATATTTTACATACATTTTATCCAACAGTTGCTCCAGGTTTTAAAATTGTTGAGAAGCCACAAAACTTGATATACCTACCGTTAAACACCAGTTTCATTTCAGACATCGTACTGAACATATTGGATCAAGACGGTCATAGTGTTGACTTTAGAGGAGAAACAATTACTATACGAATACACATCAGAGCGGCGACATAAAAATCAACATGGTATTATCATTTAAACCACAACGGAAGAGTCGGGAGCTCAGTAGCTCCTCGACATTGGAAGAGTTAACATCAGACAACATTCGTTTTCTACAAAAGATTGGATTGAAACTTAACAACGATGGATATCCTGGATATATCTCAAGGACCGACATTCGACGAAACACTATGGGAGAAGGAATATCACACACACAACCCTTACACTTCATCAAAATTAAACAATAATGATGAAATAAGAATTCCCATTCAACAACAAGATATTTACACATTACCATGTGAAAGTTATTTGTACATCGAAGGAAGGGTATTAAAATTGGATGGAAAAACTGCTTCAACAGTTCCTTTTATAAATAACCCAATGGCATATCTTTTTGATGAAATAAGATATGAGATATCAGGGGTGACAGTTGATTCAACAAAAAAGGTTGGTATAACAACTACATTAAAAGGATTAACATCATTAACACCACATGAGAAGAATTCAATAGTCACTGCCGGATGGGTTGCTCCTGATAAAGACACTATAACACCTGCTTCCAACGGTCATTTTGATTTTCATGTACCTTTACGATTGCTTTTAGGATTTGCTGAAGATTACAAAAGGGTTATAATAAATGTTAAACAAGAATTAGTATTACTCAGATCTTCAACTAATAAGGACTTAATACTTGCAGACCCTGCAACTACGGAAGATAAACTGGAATGGCAACTACAATTGGATAAAGTTGTTTGGAGAGTACCTCATGTAAGATTGGCTGATGAACATAGAATCGTATTGTTAAGAAAGTTAAAATCTGACCGTGACATTGTAATGCCATTCCGAAGTTGGGAATTTCATGAATACCCTACATTACCTCAAACAGAACGACAAACATGGACCGTCAAAACATCAACTTACTTGGAACGTGCAAGGTACATAATACTCGGTTTTCAAACTAAGCGAAAAGATGTTATTACTGCAAATGCTGGTCAATTTGATCACTGTAAAATAAAGAATTGTAAAGTTTTCTTAAACTCTCAATTCTTTCCATATGACAATTTAAATGTCATGTTTAGCAAAAAACGTTTTTCCATTTTATATGATATGTATGCAAGATTTCAATCATCATATTATGGAAAGACTAATACACCACTATTATCACCTGATCAGTATTATTCCAAAGCTCCAATAATTGTAATCGATTGTTCAAAACAAAATGAATCAGTAAAATCATCAAGTGTGGATATAAAAATTGAAATGGAATTTGAAGAACCAGTAGCGGATGGAACTTCGGCATACTGTCTAATTCTACATGATAAAATAGTTACTTACACACCACTGACCGGAATAGTGAAGAATGTACTTTAAGAAGACTTAGTACAACTACTGCAAAATATTGAGGTTAGAATTATCTTCTTCAATTTTTAAGGTTAGAATTTTGTTTATAAAACACAAGTTGAAAATAAACAATTATGTAATTGTATAAATTTCAAGAATTTTACAAAAATATATAAGCAGGAAATTAACTAGTAGAAACTTCATTCTATCTTCAACCGTCGTTTGGGAAACATCGTTCGCAAGATGAATTCTACTAACGGAGAAGAAAATACACCTCTAATGGATGAAAATAGTTCTGATATAGAAAAGCAAGTTGAACAAGAAATGGATGAATTCCTCAAGTTTAACAAACATAAGAAAAAAGAAGAAGAAGGAGAAGATGAAAAAGAAGTAAAAAGAAAAAAGGTTGAAGTTAACATTACAACAAATATTTTAACAGAAGTATTTCTTCGAATTTTCTACCCTATTTCTTCATGCATGACAAAAAGTATATCTGTTGGAATTGTAAAATCATTGGATTATTCACCAATTGTTATGTTAAATCAAGGAAGTAAAATGGTTATCTTTACTGAAACTTCTTGGGATTCTCTAATGAAACATTTACATCTTTTGGAATGTTATTTAACTAACAACACATTTGGAAAAAGAACAAGATTAAGTTTATTAGAATCAAATATTGAAGTTGATATAATCAAACATCGTGGGGGACAAGTTGTTCGCTTCAAAGATTTAACTAGACATGATGTAAAATTACATTTCACTAAAGAAGAATTTTACACTTTAAGTTGTACTACCGGTCCTGTCACTAGATACTTAAAACAACTAGTATTTTCAAGTACAATAATTAAAGATTATCTAATCGATACATTGGACAGACAACCATTCATTCCAATTTTATATGGTCCTGTGGATACTTCAATTTTTAATCGAATACCTCAAGAAGTGGATATGTGGAGACAATTAAACAACTATCACACCAATTTTAATATAAACGAAGAAGCGCAAGAAATAAAAGAAGAACAATCGTGTTTGTAATAACAGTCAGTTGTGGATGAGACTTCATCATGAACAAACGGGTTTCGTTTTCTACTGCATCACAGTTAATGGAAGTTAAAAGAGGTATAATTGAATTTCAAGCTTTTCGAGGGAATGATGGAAATTTCATTATTAAAGAATTAGTAATTTTAGATATGAACACATCTGTAATTTATCATTACTTGTTCAAACCTCCATTTCCATTCAATAAACTAACAACTAAAGCGAAAGTTACAAACAAATGGTTAAACAAACATTTTCATAACTTAAAATGGGATGAAGGTTTTATTCATTATAACATGATGCCGCATATTATGAATCATTATTGTAAAGAGTTTAAAACTATCTACACAAGAGGATTGGAAAAAGCAAATTGGATACAATCATTTACAAGCAATGAAGTGATAAATGCAATAATAGATAGAGATTTCCAATGCTACTTTAATGAACTTTGTATTTCATCAAAAAGTTTTAAACATCGAAGGTCACAGTGTGCTTTGAAGAATGCCTACCGCTTGAATAATTTCCTTCAACAAAGTGGTGGGGGTAGCATCAGTGGTGGGGGTAGTGTCAGTGGTGGGGGTATTCTCGATAATAAAAGTGAGAGCGCTACCATGACACAGCATGAGTATTACTCGAACCTCCGAAGAGACAACATCTCCAACGGATATTCTTATTAACAAGAAGATTAGCATCAGCAAAAACATTAAGATGGCATCAAACAACTTACTTCAAAATTTAGTTGAACAATTCAACGCTCATTCAAAATCAACAATCCTACCTACAAAAAAATGTTCCGAGCTGAAAGAAGAAAAACACTACATCATTCATACAATAAAGAAGATGGAAACTTCAGTAGGTGATGCTATAAATTGCACATTAAGCGAGGCACCTTATACAATTGGTGATGAAGCAAAATTTCAAATCTTCCTACCAAAGCGCTTCGTACAACTACTACAAAATGAAGATCTTCGTATAATTCAACCCGGCGCACTCTATTTGGTATCACATGGACCAAGTGGAAACAATTCTACTGAACTTACAATTCATGTAACACCTACTACTGATTAGTTTGTACATAAGATTGTAAATATTTCTTTGTATTTGTTTCTCAATAAATATGATATAAACCTAAAAAAAAAAAAAAAAAAATAAAAAAGCAACATATTGTAATGTGTTTGTACATTACAATATGTTGCTTTTTTTAAAAATTCCATGGGATGACCTTGACCCAATTTTGTGTGATAATAAAAGTGAAAATCAACTTGTTAAATTCATCAGTCTACGACTACCTTTCGTACCGTACACATCTCACTCTCTATCACTAAATACAAAACTTCAACATGTCCCTAAAGGTTAAGTGTGCATCTTATGATACCAACACCATAACTACTTTTGAACAACTTGAAGATTTAACTAACGAAATGCGAGTTTTACTTACCGGTGGTTATCACTTAACTTTTGATGTTAGTGCTACTAATACAAGGATGTTCACTAAAACAAAATATTGCGATGATGAAATATTTTTTTCTACACAACCTACAACTTCTTCATCGCCAGCTGGTCAACATAACGTCAAGTTCCAGAAGTATTACCAATGTTGAATAACTTTTAATAAATAAAATTACAACTAAGGAATCACGTGATCAATATCAAGTTCATAAAAAGGATGTAACAGTTTGATAAATAATCATTCGCTTCTCAGCTCTCGCCACAACAAGATCTATTCTACAAAATGTTATACAGAATGATGATTGAACTTGATGGGAAAATCTATGGAAAGGATTATAACACTGTTGAACAAATGACTCAAGATTTAGATGTATTAACTAAAGAAGGATATCAAGCTAAATTAATTTTAAAATTTCCTGAAGTACATCCACTATCAACAGAAGAACTTATTGCTATGGCTAAGGCGGAGAGAGAAAAAAAGTCTGAAGAAAACAAACAGAAACAAACTTCCTAAATTTCAATAATCCTTACACTTGTAAGGTATAATTTTTTAAAACTCCATTTGAATGACCTTGAAATTACCCCTACCACTTTTCATAGTACATAAAACTCGCTATTCATCACTATACAATCTTATTCTTTCACTAGACTCCGCAGCGTCAACATGGAAGAGCAAAAATACAAGTACAAACCTCGTTACTGTTGTGAACAACAGTGTACAGATTTAGGACCAATGATGGTGGATGGGTTAGCTTGTACTAAATGTGAATTCTTCGGATCTTGTTATTGCAAATGTAAAACAAAACAACTACCGCCACCGGAATTGCGAACTTTCAAATTTTACAAATCAAGATATTTTCATACATGTTGTCCTCAAAGATGTTTCAAATTTCACCCTCTAGATCTTGCTCATTGTAAACGCACCAAGTCTCATCAAGATGATTTTTGTACACATATGATAAAAAGATGTAAATACAGATCAGATTGGTATTCCGATCCTGTAGAACCATCAAATGTATAATTTCAGTTTTACACTCTTTTTTAAAACTTCAATTGGATGACCTTGAGATTTCCCCCACCATTAGTTCTAATTTTTATATAATATTAAATCATTCCACTTCCAACACTCTAACTAACAACATGGAAGGAAAATTTATCAAGTTTGAACATATAATAACTGACAGGGAGGAGATGGAAGAATTGTTTCAAAACTTACTTTCTGTCATTGACGAATATCCTATAAGATGGTTCAGAATTGTAGTTCAATATTTAAATCCTGGAGAATTGTTTTCTTCATCGAGTGAAGAGGATGAAACAACTACTTCGGTTCAAATAATTGAATTAAAAGACGAAGAAGAAGAACTAAACGTTTTATTCAATCATAAGCTCAAGGTCCCCAATATAGAAGCCCCCTCCCTAGAAAGCCCCCCTCCCTAAACACCTGCTCAAGGTCGCCATTATATAAGCCCCCTTCCCTAGGCGCTAATCCTCATTCGATTGCCAACTCTTTAACGATGAACACTTCTCCATTGGCACGAATGAATGCTAGTTTTGAAATAAACTCAAAAGATGATTTACAAGAAATATTTAATGCTTTAAATGAAATTATAGATAAATTTAACGCTATTACAATGAATTTGGAAATAACTTACGCTTGTCCTATTTGTAATAAGGTTGAAAGTTCTGATGAAGACAGTTTACTAAATACTACTCCTCTTACCCCTCTACAGTCGGACACAACTTCTGAGGCAAATGATGAGCAGCATCTTTCCCCCACCGCTTCTATGTAACAACGCTCTTTCCCCCCACCACTTCTTTATTTAACCGACATTTCCCTCTTTTAACTCTCATTCCATCCTCGCCTCTTCAACTATCAACATCGCTTCTTTCAAAATTTCAAAAAAAAAAACACAAACATGATGGATATGATGGATGAAGTTCCATTTGTAACAAGGATGGAAGAGGATAAATTGAAATTGGAAATCAAACGATTGGAAATGGAACGGGAAAACCAACTCGAGATGTTACGTTTGTTCAAACTTTTTAAATACATCATCTGGGGACTCTGCGTTTACCTTCTCATCGTCGTCGGTGTTTGTGTTTACAACTCTGTAGTTCATAACAAAACTTCAACTTGTTTAAACACTGCTGTCACACATTGATTGTATGTTTTTCACAAATAAAATTCACAAACCTAATTCTATACCTATCCCGCTATCACCGGAGTTAGTTCCACTCTCCGAACTATTACTCCGGTGGTAGCGGGATAGGGTTTTTTAAAACTTACTCTGGATGACCTTGACATACTTTCCATAACCCAATTGTCAAGTTGAATTTCAAATTTCAAATAACATCTCCTCCCCCACCGGAAGCTATATGGCATGGCATATGGCGGCAGCGACTGATTTGGCAGCTGGCCGATGGCAGCTGGCCGGCAGCGGCTGGCAATTGGCACGACTTCCGTTTTGAAAGTAACCAAACCCCACTACTACTGTAGTATATTACTTTGAAGAGCTGAAAATTATTAAAATGTGTATTATAATAAAGTATTGTATATGATATAAAGTACATTTGATTAAAAATGTAAAAAGTCTATTTTTTATGTTTTCTTTTGATTTTCAATTAATAAATTTAGAAACCTTTTAAAAAAGAAAAAGTAAGTTTTTACTACTGTTTCTATATAAAAATTATAATCATCAGGAAATGTATTTGAAATTGCAAGAACTATCCCTGTTGTTAAGACTGCGTTAAATAGATATCTACTGCATTATTTTGAAAAATATTTTCAAGTTTTAATGTAGTCCACTATATCGTCATAACTTAAATATTTTAATTAAATTGAGAAAATAACATCAGACTCTTACTTTTAAAACTATGAGCATTTTAACGTTGGTTTTTATATGCTATAGAATAGTGGTAATCTTCGACTACTGATTCGTCTCATTACCTATAAAGCTGAAGGCGAGGGCATGTTACTCCTGACCGAATGTTTATTATTTTAAAGTCTGTTATACACTCATCAACATATAATCTATTACGAAGACTATTAATCGTCGTCGGATTCATCCGTAACGCACACCATGCCCCACCATGCCACACGTCGCCACACCCTGCCAGTAGCCGGTAGCCCTCGACTCAGCAGAGCTCCTCGACTATTAGCCGGTCAGTTGTGTTCTCACATCATTACTACTACGTGCCGTGTTTGTCATCTTCGGTTCCCACGCCGCCGTCCGCCCGTCTGTTGTCCCAACAAATTACAAATTCAACAAAACCCTTCCCTCCACGGTTTGCATCTCTTAACGAATTACCACATTCCGGAAAGTGAAATAGGAACTCACCGTAGAATTCGTGAATATTTCCAAATTAGTTGTATTCTATGCTTTTAAACTCATTGAATCACCGAAGATGGTAAGGCCTTCCATTCACAACGCACACGGACCTGCGGTGTTTGTGAACCACGCTTATTGTCACCCTGGCACGCGCTCTTGATTTATCCATTTAAATGAGATTCTAATCTGATGAATAATTGGTCGAGCCGATCGTCCTTGGCTGCACGGCGCCTCAGCTTCCCGCCACCGCCGCCGCCGCGCCACCGTCACTGTCTGCTAATAGCCGATGATTTAGACGCCGCTGCAGATCTCAGCTTGAGATTAATTTCTATTTATTGGTTTTGAATACGTGATGCACTCTTGGCATTCATTGATATTGCTAAGGATTTACGATCTGTTATTTTTATCTTTATTTGTAATTTCAACTAATTATTTACCACCCATGTCGGTGCTTACTTGGACTCCCAGTATCATATTTCAATACGAGACATGATAGGCTCCTGCGTATTTTTAATGAATAGAATTTATAACTGTACACGAATTGCATTAGAATACAGTTATAAAAGAAGTAAGAAATTAAATGTATTCTTAATTGTGATAACTAAGGCAAAGTAAATGGAATCCTAGAATGTATGAATTTAAAGATTTCTGAGGACTTTTACAAGTGTTATTTTCCCCAAAGTTGTAAAAACAATGTTCCCAGAAATTAAGAAGAGAGTGAACGCCGCCTTTATCAACGCAGCTCAAAAAATGCATGATGTACAAATATTAAACACCTCTAACATTTAAACAATATTGATACAGCTTTATTTCGTTGGCATATCATACAAAATTAAAATTAATTTACATATTTTGTAATCATCAGAGTAGACCTATGTTAGTAACGTTTTAATGAGTTAACGCATTTTTATGTTTTGCATTACTATTTAATTAGTGGCATTAGTGGTATGTGGTAGGCTACACTAATGAATTAGCCTAATTAATGTTGGAGGCACCAATTAACCAGTTTTATGGCCCGCTGGCTGGTGGATCGCCAACTGGTTCATCGCCGCCGCCGCCGCCGCGCTGGAGGGCGTCAAACCAAAGACACCGCTGCTGAATGAACGTGGGCAGGGAACCAGTTCTGCTAAGCCGTGCAAAACCCCACCGGGATACCTGGATCTGCAGAAAAACTGCAACTTAGGTAAATCCTTCCCTCCGTGTCAATAATACTCGGAGGATTGAGGAAAAGAATAACTTCTGCCAACTTGAGTAATCAAAAGTTCTTATTTTTATATTCAATAAATTGGTAAACAACTCCGCACAAAAACCATTAATATTGTTTCAAATCTAAGGTTTCTGGACAGTTTTACGTGTCATTTTGCACTGTTTTACTACCTAAGCCTTCAAGATCTTAAGAGAACACACTGGCATAAAGAATTCATACTTATCTATATCTTCTGTTACTGAAAAACTACGCAAAGTATACTGCACTAATAAATTTTAAGTATTGTAGATTGTACTGTTGTTACTGCTGTCTTAGGATTTAGGGCTGTTGGAGAGCATAGGCCAAATAGTTTGGTTTTAATTTGGTTAAAAAATATTATGTAACAAAATTCGTTATAGTTCTCTCAAGATACTTAGTGATTATTTACTGTCAAATAAAAAAAAAATCATATATTTTATTTTGTTCCTACTACCATTTTTCCGGTTCAGTTTTAAAACTATGTCGCATTGAAATTTTACTTTAAGCAAATTAAAATTAAGTAACTTCTATGTTTTTGTTCTACAATTGGTTTTACTAATATGGCCACACAAAATGCAAGTTCTTGTAGGCCTCGCCAACTATTTTCCTCCACTTTCGTGTGTCCTCTGCAACCACCAAACCTACTTCCGACTTCCTAAGGTCTTCACTTGGTCTCACTTGGTCATTCCATCTGAGTCTGAGTCTTCGTTGCTGGTTACCTTCTGAGTCTGTCTTTCTCGTCTGTCTCTACTCTGCACATGACCTAGAGACTTTGCTTTTCACATTTGCTGTTATGGGTCTTTATGGTTCTCTAAGTTCTTGATTATTGCTTATGGGCCACTTACCATTGTCATTGTCATCCAAACACCCTGCATAATTTTTATTCTACAAAAATATCAGTCTCTTTTATTATTATTAATCTTATTGTTTTGTAAGGGTGCTCCATGCAATAGAACTGGTTTTATTATTACTTGATACATCTGCAGTTTTGATTTTATAGTTAGCAGTCTGATTCCAAAAAGTTTTAACCCTCTCTAATAGCATCGTTGGCCCTTTGCCAGTCAACATTGAACTTCGCCATTTGTTTGTTTTCACTTGTTATGAATGTAATGAAAGATTCATTAACTTCATAACAATTAATTAATTTGTGTTGTGAAATGAGGGAATCTAAATAGTCTCCTATTCAGAGCAGTTGTTACGTTACATAAACACTAGACAAATTATAAATTTAATACGGGTATTGATTTACTCAAACACGGCCTTAATACATAAAGTAGGCTACTAGTGATATCGTATAATGAATTATAATATTATTTCAAATAATATTTATTTATTTTACTGCACACTAGGAGTGTAACTCAAAGAAACAATAAACCGCATGGTACCTATAAAAACTGATAAATACCAAGGATATTAAAACCTTTAAAGATTTTATCACTAATAAAAGTTCAGATGTGTTTGTCTAGGTCAGATAAAAATGTGATAAGCGGCAGTAAGATTTATTATAACGAGCAGCAATTTATTACTTCACATATCAAAATATAAAACTAAAGTAAGTTATTGATATGTTATGTTATTGTTATGAACTATGCATTTAAATATAGAATAGTCTATAATTCTAAATATAATTCTAAATATAGGTACTACGGTTGTAGACGACCTATAAGTTTATGCTTATACCATTTTTAGGCCAAAAAACTAATTTAATACAAAAAATATAATTTTTAATAAAGAAGGAGTCATAAAGAAGGAGGAGGTAAGAATAAAAACAATTAATATAATTAAAAAGACTGGGACAAGTTATATGGATAATAGGTAAATACCCCCGTCGCAGCAGACCTGCGTACTCAGCGAATTTCCAAACGATCTTGAGATATTGTATTTTCCCCATAAACACCATAGGAATGGGTATGTAGGTTTGCTGCCTTGGGATGTTCTTTGAAAATGTTAGTTTTGTTAGGAAATGTAATAGTTACATTAGGTAAATGTCAAACTGTATCAATATTCGGCTCTTTTTAATTTTCTTCATAAACCCCATGGGGGTAAGTATGTAGGATTGCCGCCATATGGGTGTTGTAAGCAAATATCAGTTAAATCCTACCTAGTGAATGTAAATATCAAATATTATCAAGTTAAGGTGTTCTTTTCATTTTCCCCATAAACCCCATTGGGGGGGGAGTACGTAGGTTCGCCGCCATGTGGGTGTTGTAAGCAAATATCAGTTGAACCCTACCAAGTGAATGTACATACCAAATTTTATCAAGTTATTCCAATAAATAAACGAGATACAGGGTTTAGTTGATTTCCCATAAGATTAACATGGAAAACCTATTTTTGGCTTTTCTCCGTAACCTGTTAAGACAAGTTGAAAATTCAAAATACTAAATTGTTTGTTTTTTTAAGCTCTTTTAAGTGGTTTTAGTTAAAATTGTTGAATTTTGAAAATTAAGCTCCAAAAATGCAAAAAACCCATTTTTGACCCCTTTGAAACGCCATAAAACCCAGTTCCCATAACCCAATCATGCTGGTTCGCGAACTCATGAAAATAGACCTAGTCTTACACCTTCATACCAAATTTCATCAAAATCGGAGGTCCCATTCAAAAGTTATCAGTACCACGGACACATATATATATATATATATATATATATATATATATATATATATATATATATATATATATATATATATATATATGAAAATGAACGAACGGTGTTTTTGGCTTCTGGGGACCTCAAAATGAAAAAGTAACATGGTCCCGGGCTTAGGTCTTACCATGGCTACTACCGTAATAGCGTATTCCCTGTAGGGAAATTCGCTAAAAATGAACTTGGTTTAAAAATCAGTTAATGTAATCTTTGAAAATGTAAAAATCGTCCAAACCTATTATGATGTAAATTCCCATACATTGTAAAACATTGTCAGAGGAATAAATATTAATATTATTATTATTGTTGTTGTTGTTGTTATTATTGTTATTATTGTTATTATTATTATTATTATTATTATTATTATTATTATTATTATTATTATTATTATTATTATTATTATTATTATCCCTCAGGGGCAGTGGGCTTTCCACTGTACGGGTGTTTCTTGGCAACCCCGGGGTACCTGAGCCAAGCTGTGAGACCCTCCTCACAGTTCTTCCCGAGCTAGGGCCTTTCTTCTCATCTTTCAGGTCTTAGCTCACCGTCTTTATTCTTTCCTGAGCTAACCTTGCTCACCTTCTTGTTTTCGACCCCGAATCAAGGGTGTCTTTCCACCTTCTTTCGACCGGCGCATGCTGGGGGGTCCTGGGAGTGTCCCTGTTGTGTTGCAGGGACTGATGTGTGCCTCGCACTGCCGATGGTCTCCTCCAGTGTGTCGTCAGAAGCCAGCCGCTTCGGACCTTAGTCAGGGAGTGCGGCATGGATGCAGGGATCGGACTCTGCATTGCCACGGTGCGACCCCCAGCACGTCCGGCACATTTTGTGTATCGGTGCTGGGCAAACCGAGGTTCGGGCCCCGGAGTCCCGGGGTAGGGGTGTCTTATCTCCTACGGGGGGTAGACCTCCGAGGGTGTACCCGCTCTCGACCGATGAAGGGCCGCCTCTTGCCGCACGATGCGCTGGTGAAACAAAAATATGGATTTTAAAATGCAAAACACGAACGATGATGAGATAGAGCAGGCCGCCTTTAAGCGCAGCTCAAGACTGCAGAGGTCTCCGACCTTGAACACTGGAACGCCGACGAAGGGTATTAAAACCACCCCCCCGCCGATGCCATTCAAGGCTCTTGGTGGTGTCGGATCGTCGTCCAAAACCGGACAGAAGAAGGAGGAGATCGGTATGGCGATGGAGGTGGCCGAGCCGGCAACACCATTAGCCAATATCCAAGGGATTCCTCCCAGGAAGAGCCCTCTTCGTGCGGCATTCGAGCTGCAAATGCTTCGTCAGCAGCAGGACGACGCCCACGAGGAGGAAGACTCACTTCTGAAGAAGATGAAAGCTCTTTTGAAGGAGATGGCCAAGGCCCTCTTAATTCAAAAGAACGTGAACAAGGCGATAAAAGAGGGGATCCCGAAACTCGAAGATGCTCTAGAAGAAATCGAGGAATGCCGGAAAATCAGGCTAAAGGCAGTGAAGCAGGAGCGCGATGTCACGAACCGAGTCATCTCTGCTTCGCCTCAAGCTCACCTGGCTGAGTCCCAGACTCAAGCCAGAAAGCGAAAGAAGAGGCAGAGCGGTTCTTCGCCTGGAAGCCCTGAGCTTGTCGAGGTGGACTCGGTGCCGAGACCGGTTTTTGTCACTGCGGCATCGCAGACATCTCCTGTCCAGGCTACTGAGTCCGCCCCGGGCGCTGCCGTGATTCCAGCGGCTACTCCTGCAGAGTTTCCTGCTCCGGCGGCTAATCCTGCCTTGGCAGCAAACTCTGCCTCAACACCTTTGGGGGGCTGGAAGACGCGCCTGTCTAAGAAAGAAAGGAGGAGGCAGAAGCAAGCGGAGGCGGCTTCGAAAAGTGCGTCGAGGGTGGAGCGGACGCAAGTCTCGAAACCGGTTGGGGAGGCCTCTGGCAAGTCTGTCAGAAAGCCTAAACAACCCAGGCCTAAGAAGCCCAGGACAGAGGCAATCTTGATCAAGCCTTTAGGGGGGCGATCTTTTGCCGATGTTCTGGGTCAGATTAGATCGCAGGCCAAACCGGAGGAGACCGACACCGTTATCAAGTCTATTCGGCGAACCCAGAACGGGGATGTCCTCCTCGAACTGGGGAAGTCGAGTGACAAGATCGGTTTTGCCGCTTCCCTCAAGACTGCACTTGGGGACAAAGGCTCAATCAAGGCCCTAGAACCGAAGTGTTCGGTCGAGATTCGGGACCTTGATGCCCTCTCCACCGAAGAGGAGGTGACCCGTGCGATCCAGGTGGCACTCCCGGAGATACCAGCTGATGGAGTGAAGGTATGGCTAACAAAGCCCAACCGAAGTCAACTCCGGATGGCTGTTGCTGAAATGGGCGAAAAGCACGCCAATAAGCTGCTTAGCCTTCAGCACCTCAGAGTCGGTTGGGTCAGTTGCAGGCTCAAACGGAGGGTGGTAGTTTCGAGATGCTTTCGCTGTCTCGGTTTCGGCCACTCCTCCCGAAACTGTAAAGGGCCCGACAGGAGTGCCAACTGCTTCCAGTGTGGAAGCCAGGGCCACAAACGCAAGGAATGTTCCTCGAGCCCCTCCTGCTTCCTCTGCAAGGATTCAGGCTCCAGTGCCCTCGGTCACTTACCCGGGTCTGGTCAGTGCGGTGCCTTCAGAGCCGCACTTGAACAGGCAAAAGGCAGCGGCCGGTAATTCGCATCCTCCAGGCCAACCTTCATAGATCCTGGGGAGCTGATAACCTTCTAGATCAGCTCGCCCTAGAACTTGGTGCTGACGCGCTCCTTATCAGCGAACAGTATCGGGACAGAGACCCAAACATTTGGATCTCGGACAGCCTCGGTACTGCTGCATTTTGGGCACGTAATACACGAGATGTCTTGGTGCGGAGTCACGGGCGCGGCCGAGGATTCGTCTGGGTTCGGTGTGGGGACGTGACTATCTTCAGTTGCTACCTCACACCCAACGAGGCCGTCCAGGACTTCCGCGACAAGATAGATAACCTAGAGGAGTGCGTTCTCGGCACCACCGGGCATGTCGTCGTTGGTGGCGATTTCAATGCCAGGGCCGTCGATTGGGGAATGCCCTCTACCAACTCCCGGGGGAAATACATCCTGGATTTCATCGCCAGGGCCGGTCTTGTCGTCCTCAACCAGGGCGACACACCTACTTTTCGGCGCCCCGGGCAGAGAGGCACGATCCCCGATGTCACCTTTGCGTCTGAGTCGCTCCTTCCGAGGATCTCTGGCTGGAGGGTTGTGGAGGACTACACGGGTAGCGACCACCAATACGTCGTGTTTGACCTGCATGATCAGGCAAATCGTCGAGTTTCCGCATCTCGGGAAGGGCCACGCCGGTGGAACACCAACAAACTGGACGTGGTCAAGTTCACCGAAGTCATCTCTCGGGGAGCGCAGGGGAATCCTGGTGAGGCTGGGGCCGAGGCACTAGTAACATCCACGATGGAACTGATCGTCTCGGCCTGCGACCAGTCTATGCCGCGAAGGAAACCCCGACGCGACAAACAACCCGTTTACTGGTGGACTGAAGAGATTGCGGAACTCAGAAGAACATGTTTAAGAACTAGACGAGCCGCCACAAGAGCGAGAATCCCCGCAGACAGAGTTCGTAAGTCGGAGGCCTATAAAGCTGCGAGAAAATCTCTCCGCCAGGCGATCAACAGGAGCAAGGCGAATAGCTGGAGGAGACTTCGTGACGACGTTGATTCCGACCCCTGGGGCCTGGGTTACAAACTTGTAACACAGAAACTCGGCGCCCGCTCTCCACCTTCCATCATGGAGGGCGCCACCATGGGGAGGATCGTCGCTGCGTTGTTTCCTGAACATCCACAGCGACCGCCGGTTGACTTCGGACGGGTAGAGGACGTTCCACTCTTCACTTTCGAGGAGCTAGAAACCTCCGTTCTCTCCCTGAAGAGCAACAAGGCTCCTGGCCCGGACGGGATTCCCAGTGAGGCTTTAAAGAAAGCATTTTTAATCAACGCTGACTTGTTGATGAGAATGTACAATGCCTGTTTGGTAGAAGGGGTGTTTCCGGCTCCCTGGAAAACAGCCAGGCTTGTACTGATCAGCAAGGGCAAAGGTGATCCCGAGCTGCCGTCGTCCCACAGGCCTCTCTGCATGTTGGACACGGCTGGAAAGCTGTTCGAGAAGCTGATCCGTTCCCGCCTGACTTCTGCCGTGGAAGCTGCCGGGGACTTATGCCCCCGTCAGTACGGCTTCAGAAAGGGACGGTCAACGATCGACGCTGTCACCGAAGTTCAGAGAGCTGTGGAGAGAGCCGAGAGCCACAACCATTTCTCCCGCCGAGTAGTGCTTCTTGTTACGCTTGATGTCAAGAATGCCTTCAACTCTGCGAGGTGGGTCGATATGCTGGATGCGCTTCGCAACACCTTTCGTATTCCTGCATATCTGTTGCGGCTCATCGAGGATTATCTACGCTCTCGAAGCCTGATTTATGACACGAGGGACGGAACGCGGACGATGGAAGTCACTTCTGGTGCCGCACAAGGTTCAATACTCGGCCCGGATCTCTGGAACGTTGCCTATGACAGCCTCCTGAGGTCCGAGATGCCTGAGGAAACCACTTTGGTTGGGTACGCCGATGACGTCGCAGCTCTCATTGCTGCACGCAACGTTGAGCTGGCCCAACTGAAGTTGAACCGAGTTATGCGGGTGGTCAACAACTGGATGTCCGATCACGGTCTCTCACTTGCTCTCAGTAAGACGGAGATCGTGATTCTCACGAAGAAGAGGATCGACACTGTCGTCCCGTTTCGAGTGGGAAGGGAGGTGGTCACATCAACTCGTGCCGCCAAATACCTCGGGGTTATGGTGGACACCAAGTTAAGCTGGAGGGATCAGATCTTCCGTACGGCGGACAAGGCCGCTAAGGTAGTGACTTACCTTAGTAGGCTGATGGCCAATGTCGGGGTCCCCGATCCAGCAGAAGACGTCTGTTGATGTCCGCGGTCCAGTCCGTGCTTCTTTACGGGGCAGAGGTGTGGGCAGGCGCTCTAGATAAGGAGTGCTACAGGTTGCGACTCGCCCGGGTTCAGCGTCAAGCTGCGCTCCGAGTGTGTTCCGCCTACCGGACAGTGTCCGAGCCTGCCGTCCTGGTGGTCGCCGGAGTCATCCCTGTCAAGCTCTTGGCAGGGGAGAAGAAAGCGATTTATCAGAGACAAGGCGAGATCGGCAAGGACACGGCAAGAACAGAAGAGCGCTCCCGAACCTTCCAGCAGTGGCAACACAGCTGGGAGCACGACACCCGAGGACGATGGACTGCGCGACTTATCAAGCAGGTCCAACCATGGGTGGAACGGCGGCATGGGGAGGTGGACTACTACCTGACCCAATTTTTCACAGGTCACGGCTATTTTCGGTCGTACCTGAACCGGATGGGAAAGACCGGTTCACCGGACTGCATTTATTGCCCGGGTGTTCCCGACGATGCGGAACACACATTCTTCCGCTGTCCCCGTTGGGAAGGGCCCCGCCTGGAGGCCACACAAATCTTTGGTGTATTTTCGGTGGACTCGGTCTGCCAAAAGATTTTGGAGGATGAGGGCAACTGGGATTGTTTGTCACAGTTCGTCCGGGGCATCCTCCTGGAAAAGAAAACCGATCTGGACCGCGAAGTGGCCCAGATCCCTTGATCGAGCGGCTGGATAAGGAGCGAGCCCCACGGGCGTAAGCCAAATTTAGGCCTAGCCTGACGTAATGTGACAAACAATTCCAGGTTAGATTCCTAAAGAGTAGAGGAGGTTTTTTAGTGGGTAAACCCGTTTTTTGGGGAGCCCCACACTACAGGCTGGCCACCTGTGTGCGTAATGCATTTTTCCGCCTCTCCCTCAAAAAAAAAAAAAAAAAAAAAAAAAAAAAAAAAAAAAAAAAAAAAAATTATTATTATTATTATTATTATTATTATTATTATTATTATTATTAGATTATTATTATTATTATTATTTTATTATTATTATTATTTTATTATTATTTTATTATTAACACACACATAACATCAATCTCAAATACTCTTAGAATTGTTCTTTACAAATGTTATAGGCTAACAAATTTTTTCCCAATTAATGTAAAAAGAATATTGTATTTTTCTCTAGTCCAAAGCATTGTTTATTATGGAATAACAGTTTATTATTTAGCCCCTGAATATGTTAAAAATCGCCTTGTAAATATCTTAAACAGAATTTTTAAAGTTTTATTTAACAACACACCCAGAGAACTGTTAGGAATTATGAGTTTTGATTCACTAGCTAAGTTTACAGACTTGTCTAGGAATTACTTCAAAGAAGAGTTTAGAAGGTTAAATGAAGTTGGTTATAATCTTAGGCAACGAAATTATACAGTTGTTAGACATAATAATTTTTATGGAAAGAATGTAAAGGAATTTAGGATACCCCATTTGTTAAACACATTCCCAGAAGATTTGAAAGCATTAGAAAACAACAATCAGATTAAAATTAAGTTAAAATCATATTTTATAAACAACACACATTGACAATAGTTTTTACAACATTATTATTGTAAAGAAATTAGTAAAAATAAGACAAAAACACTGTGACCTACCTTGTTGGTTAATGTGTTAGTGTAAGACATGATATTAGTAAACATTTTTGTACCAAAATATGACACTGGACACACACACACAACAAAAGGAATAAGGAAATAACTTTAATTAGATAAAAGAATTATTGTTGTAGAAATGTAAATTGAGATTTATTATATGTCAAAACAATGAACAAACACATTCATGTTCAGGAAGGTTATGCTGTAGTACGAATGGGAGAGGGAATAAAAAAGAGAAAGTTGCTTTAAGCTCCACGTTCATAGAGTACGTAAACTGGTTTAAATGAAATGAATGTACATATAATAAATCTGTATAACACATCTGACTGTATGATAATGTCAGATGGAAGAAAAATAATTACTATTGTGTCCATGGCTCATAATCTGTTAATGATTCTATGATTATATACGAATATTAAAATAATGTGCATGCCCAAAAAAAAAAAAAAAAAAAAAAAAAAAAAAAAAAACAAATTTATGATCAAGACAATCTACATATTTTTCAACAGTCTACATAATTTTCAACTTGTCTTAACAGGTTACGGAGAAAAGCCAAAAATAGGTTTTCCATGTTAATCTTATGGGAAATCAACTAAACCCTGTATCTCGTTTATACATGTATTATTATTATTTAATTTAGATTGTCTCTCAAATAGCTACCTATTAAGCTAGAGGGATAAATAAGCACTGCTGTGTAAAACAAATGCGCATGCGAGAAAATAAAGAATTTGAATTTGAAAAAAAAAAATTTGAATTATTATTATTATTATTATTATTATTATTATTATTATTATTATTATTATTATTATTATTATTATTATTATTATTATGTTACAAAGACGTTGTGATTTTGTATTTCCTATATTGATAATCTCCTTTATTTATCAAAGAGTAAAAAACTAGAAAATTTTTGCGGTCCTGTTGTTTATTTATAAACTGAAACTTAAAATTTGTATTTTTCTTTATTTAAGGTTTGTTTATAACAATTAACTCAAATAAAAGACTGTTTGAGTCTACAATGCTTTGAATTCTATTACTAAGTCAATCAAAGAAATTATTGGTTTTGTTCAAAAAATACAAACTGTATAGTCGATTTTAAATTTTCATAAATGCCGATGTGGTACATTTCAAGTTAAATAATGTTTTGTGTGGCTTACTAGACAAAAGTAACTAAGGCCATCATGAATTTGTTATTTCTGGATAGGCAATTTAAAATCTGTTAATAGAAATCGAGTATTCAGTTTTCGTGAGATTATTCGCTTACCCGTCACGCTCGGGTAGTAAAAAGTAGACTATGTTTCTTCTGATAGGCCTACCTACGTCCAAGAATATGAGTACAAAGTTTCATGATGATCTGTTGAGTAGTTTTCGCGTGAAAGCGTAACAAACATTCACATTTGTAATATTAGTAGGGATTTATAATTATTATACATTAACATATTTATGATAAAATGCAATTTAATTCTTATAACATTTAAATTGATATTTATCATTGTCGTAAACATATTCAAATTCTTCACTATTTACGTTAATTATATACATTATCTATATATATAATTCTGTAAGCCGAATTTCTTGAGCAAAATTGTGAACGTCATACAAATCGCAGAAAGATGGGAGGGGTGTCAAATTAAAGGTCTCGGTCCCATACACGAGGGAAAACTATCGGCGTGTCCATAATGTTAACAGGAAATGAGAAATCACGTAAAATGTCCTCAATAAGAATAGCATGGGGATTTAAAAAAAAGCGTCTGCTTTGTATACAGTAAAACATGTGTTATGGTTTAATTTCAAAATGAGACACAGATGATAACATTGAGTGAAGATAACATAATAATTCACTCCAAGAGAAACAATCTATATAAGAATTCTGTAAGCGAAATGTCTTGGGCAAAATTGTGAGCGTTTTACAAATCGCAGGAAGATGGTAGGAGTTTCAAATTAAAGGTTTCGGTCCCATAAAGCGTATATCCATAAATTTACAAGGAAATGAGAAATATAGTGAAACGTCCTCCTTAAGAATAGCATGATGGGAATTCGAAAAATGTCTTCTTTGTGTACATTGAAACATATGTTTTGGTTTTATTTTAAAACGAGAGACAGATGATAAAACTTAGTAAAGAACTATTCATAGCCAAATGACAAAAATTAACCCTAGAGTGGTAATCCTATACTATAATACGAGGAATGTCTGAAGGGATGTGTGTTCCACGATCTCGAAATCTAGCTGTCAGATTTTGCTTAAACTTTGCAATTAAAAGTGTATTGGCCCAAAAATAAGTTTAGAAAAGGCCTCCATCCCAGGAAAAATCGAATTTTGTCAGAATTTAAGTTTAAAAATCGTAATTTTTAACATTGGTCTTATGGGTTGCTATTTTGGTAACGAAATAACAACGAAAGGTATACAAAAATAAAGGAACATTAATATTAAGCAGACTTTTTGAAACAGCTGTTAACTGTGAAGAGGTATAGTTGGTTGTTGGGGGAAATTTAATAGCTCTAATGACACTATATCAAAACTGAATTAAAACCAACGAGCAAGGCTCGGTTAACCTGGTACTACTATAATAACAGAAGACGTTTTGTTGATTTGAGCTATTAAAAATTCTACTAGGAGAGTTAAACTTAAATACTATTACAAATTGACTGCTGATTTTACTGTTGTTACTATAATTTAAATTGTAAAAAAACTGAGCGTGTATGCAAATCATAAAATGCTTTCCGATTGTTGATAGAGATGCAATGGGCGATGAATTGTTGTTTGAGAAACACCCACATTATTTCCATTGTTTTGGTTTTATTTTAAGACGTAAAGTGTCAAATGATCATATTGAATGACGATGACACATTAATTGATACTTAAAGTGTATCAGTCAGTGAAGTTTTGGTATTCTGTTAGATGAATTTTCCGAGAAACCTTTTAGTTATTTCATAGATTGTTGGATTATAGAAGACGAGTTAAAATCAAAGACATTTGTCCTACATACTAGAGGAAAATGCAGCAGGTAAAAAACTTAACAAAAAAATGGGATATATATAAGAATGATTATTTTCTGAAAGGTTCTCTTTAAAGATTCTCCATGTAGTGATTTTTTAAAAATCTGCTTTGTTTACACAAAATTAAGAGTTTTGATTAGGAGGGATGAATATTCACAGCAAGTGAAGATACACTTTGAGGTGCTGTGTTTAAATTTTGTGACTAAAACATAAAAAATAAACTGACAGGAGCTAAAAAAATCAATGTTTTTTTTTTTTCATTGCCGCTTTTCTATGTTATATTAAAAAGCCGTCACAACTCAATTAAGGGACTACGATTTCTTTTAAAACTTATTTTCCATAGATCTACATGAATTTAACAACAGACAAAATAGAGCATTTACAAACGTGTGACCTAATAGTATATGATTGATAAGAGTACTTGGGGGCGAATGGTCTGTCCAAACGGTATTGTTAAAATATGATATACCTCAAATTAAAATAAAATTTTCTGGAAACCTTCGTCGTAGAAGAAATGGCAATACGCTATGGTTCATGCTATTTTAACTTTATGATTAGGGGCTTTCGCCCCTATGAGCCACTAGTAATTACATAAATCTCGAATATTTCGTGGACTTTAAAATATAATGAAATTATGTATATCCTCTATAAGTTTTAAGAGCAGTAGCGTTTGGATTTCATGTCTTTAAATATCAATAGCATGAAATGGATGATCTCTAAATAGTTAAATTCCCACAATTCATTTATTGTAGATGGGAGTAGAATGTCTATCAGTATATTAATCTACAGAACTCACTGCAGCGGTTAGTTAAACAATATTTGAACGGATAATCGGTGAAAGACCTCACACAACGAAGAGGCTAGTAAATGAACGAAATGGTACAAGTAATGATTGACGGCGCAGAAGTCACAGTGATTGATTGTCGCGCTCGCGGCTCCAGGAACGGGCGCCGCCGCGGTCACCGGTCAAGGTCAATAAGTGACAAAACTGTCGCCGTTGCGGCGTCCAACTGATGCGATACCAGCAACTGCATCTGCTGGTAACTGGTTGGCACTGCTATTGGTTATTCTATGAAATCACTCTGATTTAGAGCAGGAAAAATTTCAGTTACCCAACAAACGGTTATTTGCACCCAGTTCATATATGTATGTATATATCACGCAAAACAGCTGATTCCTACATTACACATTTTAGCTATAGTGTATGATTGTGTGCACTGTAATCTTCCAAAATAAAAACATACCCACAATATTAAGCAAGTAACTGGCAGGAAAGATTGTGTACAAGAGAAAATATATTGACAACCTTGGCTGTATAAGATCAGATGTTTTAGTTTAAGAAATCTCGAATGCGACAAGGTCAAGGGTGTCATGGTGCCGGAACGCGCCGGAACGCCGTTCCGGCACTGGTTTTGGCCGGAAGTGGAGGTGTAATAAAATTTGGTATAACAAATTTAATTGTAAATAAAGAAACATTTTCCAAGCAACAAGATTACAAGTTAACTAACGATATAGCGTTCACCGACTGCCGAGTCCACGGGTAGGAATACAGTTTACAATTTGCGGTCCAACAGCAATCATGTCCTCTTTGGTAACAGCGCTCATAGCGGCTGATCAAGTACATTAGCCCTTATTTGGTAACAACTACATCAAACTACAGTGATGGATATGAATGCCTGCCGCCAAAGACGCTATCATCAGTATGGACAGTTGTTTAATGAGAAGTGACGAGAACTTTATCGAATGCTGACTGAAAATATATGTCATAACCTCTAATGTGACCTAGATTAGCTGAATGCATTCGGGAAATAATGCACGATCGCTTTGCGCAGAGTAAGACCGTCCAAAAGTTGTTTGTTCATATGAATTAATTTATATAAATAAGAAAAACTAGAAACATTCTAAATCTTTCAATTTGTTTACAACAACCACATTGGCTTTTAAAATATGGGCAATTTTTTCGAAATAACTATATTTTACTTTATTATGTATTTTTCTACCAGAGGTTTAGATGTTGTATAAACGTACTCTGTGGTGTTAACTTTCTCGTTGTACTTTGCCTGTTGGGTTGTTTATTACGCTTGCTCTGTGTCTAGTCAGGCCTTCTAGCCTATTAATACATCGCCCTGGAAGTTTTATGAAATAAGTGTAGGATTTAAATAGTTAACCAAATGTAAATCACAAATACTTTAGTTGTAAATAAATAATTAATTGTAACCATGAGTGATTCTAACACTGGCGATACCGCTTCAATTATGGGATCTGCCGCTTCTACAACAGGCCTAGCCTACTGCGGCTATACGTCCGCCTGCTAAAAATAGTTTTTGAGTTCGGCGATTGGGCAATTTAACATTATAAAATTTCTGTAACATTCAGTAATAATAATTCTGTTAGTGTAGTTAAGGGGGGGGGGTGTAGCGGGGCACTGTAACGCCCTACCCTAACGCAAATCTGGGCCAGGTGTGTACCGTTCCGCCACTGCAAAAATTTGCTGGACAAGGAACAATAACTATTTTTTTTTCTTTTTTTCCCTAACCTAACCGATAAGTGGTCGATATGTTTATTTCCTTTTTTGTACAATGTTTCAGAAAACGATTGAAATAGTTATTGAATAATCCCTGTTCAAAGTGTCTTTACTGCACTCAGCAACTTTTCTCTTGGACCATGCGGTAAAGTATTAGTTTGTGCAGAAAGATAACTGTTACATATTTTCAAATATCGGTTCGACACAGTTTTTAAAATATAAAATCGATTAATAAATATGACGAACTTATATGGAAGAGGTACAAAGTTGCTCTACAGTTGAAGTAAGAATGGAATAGTTTTAAGAAGTGTGTGAATATTCATATATTTTAGTGCATTATGATTTTGGTTTAAGCTGTAATAAAACGTTAAATATTACTTCCATTTTAAACTATCCAAAACGTAACAACATTTTTACGACTATGAAGACTTCTAAACATAAAACATTATTTCTGCAACTTTATCCTCCGACCACCCTGCAACTAAAAATACCGGTTCTGGGATCAGGAGGCGGGAGTGACAGCCAAGACGGGAACTGGATGACTTTTTCCAAGACGTTTTACACGTCATCGGAGACACTTATATCCAACATTATTACTTGAGATTCCGTCAGCGAATCGTAAAGCCGTCCGCTTTATCCCGGGATTAAAAATACTCAATGATTACAAACGACAGACACAGAAGGTTGGGCAAATCGGCTGCAGTAGGTGAGAAGAAGTGATGGTCAAATTTATAGGTTGTGAGCCGCAGAAACTTTAATGGAGGCAGTCCGAACGGCAGATTAATGGTAAGTGATACCGGACTTGTAAATCTAAGCATTAATCTAAATTACTGTGGCGTCCGGATTATGCTAGTTGGGGTATGTTTCATCTCGACTATTTATGGCGGTAAAAAATATATATTTTAGGACTAATTAAAAATATTTAAATCGTATAATTATATTTGGTAGTTCATTTTATGTCGTATTGAATGCATTAAAGGACATTATGAGACTTGTATGTTATTTTCGGTACTTTGACAAATTTCTAAGTTTCGTCAAATATTTTTTTATTTTTTATGTTGTTCTTTGATGGAAATCAGCACTCATATAGGAACAGCTTCCATTTAAAGTACACGGTAGATTGACGGGTTTTAATGAAATGATACTCAGCCAATTTCAAAACTAATATATGTTTTCAAAAAAGTTAAAGTTCATTATTTGCAATTTTAGTTAATAATACCATTATCTGCAATTTCAGATTGTGTGCTGGAAAATAATGTCCTCCTAATGATGTACATCAATTTCTAATGCAGGCCTTTTCTCAAATTTGATTACAAGGACTATTTCTATATTTATGAGAGAAATTTCTAGAATAATTGCATTCATACAACAGCCCAAATTTTGTGGTTTTAGAAGGTTAAGGTACACTGGTAATACAGGTAAAGGTTCAGGCACCTACTGAATTCGCAGTAAAGTCAAACAGTGATCAGTTTAAAACCTGGGATGACAATTGACTTTGCCCAAATGTGAAAAATATTTAAAATGGGCAAAAATGTAGATCCAGGAAACAAAATGGAGCATTAACAGCTGTGTATACAACCCCAAACCATGACATTTGAACGAGTTGAAGAATGTAATAATTCTAGAAATTGCTGCTACACCTGGAGAGCTGTTGGTCCATGAAATAGAGAGACTTGTATTCGAAATATGGACATAATATTAACGTCATTATTTTTCACAAGAAAAACTGAAATGGTAGGTTTTTCTTGAACTAAAAAGGCAAATAATGAAATCTGATTCTCTGTGAATAAACATGCATGAATTTAAAAACTAGAGAAGTATTTTGAGGTTACATGATTTATTTAATACGGAACACATGTTATTATCGAATTTCTTATTTGAATTTGGAATCTGGAATTCAGACAGAAAACAGAAAAATAGTATTTAATATTTTATTTGGTATGTGTGGTTATTGGACAATATGAGGAAAAGGACCATAACTAAAGTAAAAATAAGTGATTTTATAAAAAAAGTTAAAAATAAAAAACAACAGATATTTATTTTAAGAATTTAAAGAGATACTTTATTTAAAAGTTGGCATGTCCATTTACAGGAACAGAAAAGGTTAACTCTGTAATATAAATATGGTTCTAAATCACAAAAATAATAAATATCATCACAAAAATACAAATTAAAAGACAAAAACCAAAATGGAATGGAAAACACTAGCGTAAATAGAGAACTGGTTTATATTACTCGCCTCATTCAGGGCTAGTTGTGAGCTTTACCAAAGTCCAAAGAACAAGTTTAATAGAGAAAAAAGAGCAGATATAGTGAAGAGAAGGCACGATGGGTAGTCCATAGCGGGTTGTAGATCCAGAAGGTTTTGAAGTTCAAAAACTCTTAAACCTCTAGGAGTCTACGATAGGAGAATTGTATGAAGAGCCTTTAATAGTTCTAAAGATAATGAGAGGAAGGTCCGGGTAGGTGATAGGGTTGGATGTGATAGCCTTGGTGTTGCCTCAAAACACATGTTTTTACACACAGTACAAATAAATATTCTCGGGCGAGAGGTATTTAACACTTTATATCAGGTGGGGTTGGCAGGTGGGGGGATGGGGATATAGTACTGTAAATTTTATGATAAAATTAGTTAACACTGAACAAAACATCAGTGGAGCGGAGATGTAGAGAAAAGAGAAAAGTTGGTTTAATTGAAATTGAAATTTAAAAAATTCAATTTTAACGCAGAAGAAAAATTTGGTAGTTCAGGATTTTATTAAATATTTGTAAATTTAATTTGATCAACGTATATATCACAATAATTCGATAAAATTATTATTTTTTTTTACAATCTTTAACTAATATAAATATACATAAATCATTAAATTTAAAATAAAATTATTTTACTAAATTTATTATTTCAGGTTGAGAGGGTACAGACTACAATTTTATTGGAACAAACAGTTTTATTTAACTTTAAAACATGTAGAAATATCTACGTTAAGACACTGGCTAACTAAGGTATTGCTAACATTACTTAGAAAATATATTTTTGTGCACTTCAAGTTTGCTAAGAACAAAATATTTAGAGCTCAGATTTATAAATCGCCTTTTAGAAGTCTAAAGTTTTTATTACAATTTTGTGACTGAATAAGTGTAATTTTAGAATTTTCATATTGTATTTCAATCAACTATTAATTATGTTATCATTTTGGAAAGCTGTTCTTATTGGAAGTATATGGTAATTTTAAATTTCGAAAATCCAAAAAACATATTTTTTTGTTTAATTTGTATAATCAAAAAAATATACAAATTTATTGGATTTTTGGAGTTTTAATATTAAAATTACTAACTGTTATGTTATTTTAGAAATTCGAGTAAAAGGTATCTGAATTGTTCTTGCGAATATAAAATATAATTTGATATTTAAATTAAAGCAATAATTCTATTTACTGTATTCTCTAAAATTTATTAAATTACTGCCTTACTGATTAAATAAACAACGTTCTTTTATTATTAGTGGTCTACTGACTTAAGGAGTAATGTTTTTATAACTTTAAATAGATGCGAAACAGTTTTAACTGAAAATCATATTTGGAATCCATTTTTAACCCAAGGTTTTGGTTTGATGGATTGAGTATCTCCTATCATCCGGTCCTTTATTCGAAGGTTTACATCAGGGACACCTCTTTAGTGGCTTTAAGTGTTGCCTGCTTCAAAAGTGATGTAATATCAAAAGTAGATTTTTGAGCTATTAATCATAAAGTCTGAACAATATCCAGCTAAAAGCTTTGGGCATTTCGAAACAAACAACAAACAAGTTTGCAGAGATGTTCGCAGAAAAGGTCTATTAATAACGCAGAAGAAGCGGGTAATAAATCCATTCAGATGATTATTAGGTTATTCTAGAGCAGTTTACAAGAATAGTTATGTTATGTGTTTAGAATGTTATTAGAAAATCCTTTGTTGCTATTTACGTCGATATTTCATGTCAATAATTTATATTACTAGTTGTTTAAGCGTTCTTTATTTTGGGGTGTGTACTGTGAAGTTTACTCAACGAATTATATTAATCATTTCAAGAATTCAATATATCAGCTTCATTTAATAGTTATGTCAAAACTTTTTTATTCTGAGTACGGTTTGCGAGCCCTGAAAAAACAAATGAATTTTTTTATGAATATTTTAATCATACTATGTGGTTAAAATACTTTCAAATATTACGAAGATTAATTTTAATTCTTATCTGAAAGGTCTAAATAGGCAAGGCAATAAAAAGTATAATGACAATTAAAATATGACCACCCATAAGAAATTTTCGACATATTCATCTTGGAGTTCATGATAACAGGTATAAACCTTTAGCCCAATTTCAAAATGTAAAGTTTTTCATCATCTCTCCATTTAAATAAATACTATTCTTGTTGTCTGATTGTATAAAAGTTTTAATAAGAGTAAGCTATCGGCACAGAACACATTTATCTTTCTCTCGAAGCCTAATAGATTGTAAGTAGTAGTGACATACATAATTTCAAAACTATTTTTACCGAAAAGTTCAAGACGGTGTAAAAGCTCACCCAGTTAAAGTACACCTATGTTTCTCTAAGCTGTGTAGTTAGAACGAACTATACTGAACTGAAAGTAGTCACTAAAAATTATCTACTATTAAACATATAAATAAGTTAAATTTACACAACTCTATCAAAACTGGTTTCGAAGATTTATATTTAATATTTATTTATATAGCCTAATTTTCATCAAAATTATTATAATGATCACTTAAAGGAAAGTTTATGCCATAAATCTGCCTATACACCTACCAATATAAATATAAATTAAAGGACAAGAATTTAAATGTGTGTTCCTACATGCACCATTAGCCTAAATCCAGATTTTCTGCCCGGCAGAGGGTACCTGGGCATGTAAGGGAGGGAGGGGGTAGCCCTTCGCTCACTCCGCCGCTCGCCAGTCGATGTTCGGCCGCGCGTGCGTCCAAGTGCGGGAAGGAAAGATGTGGCCTTGATCGCCAAAGGTGTGCTGATAAGTCGAAAACAAGACTTAATACTCGTTTACTAATGTAAAAGGTTTACTTTATAAACTGTATGTGTTGTGTGTGTGCTTGTGATAAGTTGGATTTTTACATGGAGTTTTGAGGTCGGTATGATGTTACTTTCTAATCAAGAATTTTTATCTGACAACATTTAGAAAAACATTAGTATGAGTACACCTAATTTGCTATCAATGAATAGCATATTACATATATTTTTGGGATATTTAATAAAAAGTACTCTATTGCATATTATAAAGTTTAAGCCAAAAATGTAAAATATCAGAAATCACTACTACTAAAAAATATCATCCCATCTTAAAATTGTAATTTACACTTTCCCCCTCTTGGTTTTAAATTTTTAGTGATAGGTTCTCTTAAATAATAGTTTATGCGTTTTTTATTAAGTTTTTTGCATTTGATTATAAATTTTTATAAACATTTAATGTTTGTTTTTATTGTTTTTGTTAACGTTTTCAATATGGGACTTACTTGATGAGCCAAAAGTTTTCCAGATACAGCACTTTGTTTATTTACACATGTATTGAAAAGTTTTAAATTTGTATAGTTTTTTTTTAAGTTTATCATGTTTATTTAAGTTTTAAAATGATGTAAGCTATTAATGATAAAAAGTCTTAAATATATTTTTTTTGTTTTAGTCTTATCGTCATACATAATAATTTATACGATATAACAGTACATTTATAACATTTTATTCATTTATCAAGCTACACATTATAAAAAGTTATGCAAGTTTCGGATACAGTAATTACAACCAATGCATGTGTAGGTCTAAGCAAAACGCCAGGTGTATCACGACACCGCTTTACATGTGAAAACGCACCTGGAAACATTAGTTCTGCTCTGATTGGCTAAAGAGTGCCTACCAAAGTACGCACGTTGGATAAATCACTTTGTTCAAAATTTCCTCTCCATCCGATGGAACTTACGTTTATACTTACGTTTGGTATCAACAGTGATAATGTTTTTATTTTTTCATCTAAAATTCATGAGAATATATTTAAGTCCAACACTTTAAGAGTAGTAGGCCCTATTTTAATAGTTATGAAAACCAGTATAATGGATGCTCTCAGTTACGTTTAAAAAATACATAAAGCTTGATGTTAATTACAACGACGATACATTTAAACCGTTTCACATGTAAAGCGGTGTTGATTTAAGTTTGAACATAATTAATGGGGCTGATTTTGTACTTGATACAATCTGATAAATTTTACAAGGTTTGAGGAAAATACTGAGGTTTACTACTGCGTTAAGGTTAACTTTAAAGAATAAATTTATTCAATTATTTATTGTATTATAACGACAAAGCGCTAACAAGCCAACTTACGCCGCCCGTTACAATTCAAGTTACCAAGTCAAACAATACCCATGAATTGTCAGTTTCGCAGAGAAAGTTGAGAGAGTTTATCTTTACAACGGCGACCCTTAGACCACAGGAACTAATTAAACTGGGGTAGTGAGTTACCGTTACTGCCGCAGGTAGCGCTAAAGTCGCTGTACTGAGAGGTGACCGAGCGCCGGCGATCGCACCCTCGGTGGCACTCCGCTTCCCAAACCTAAACACCGACTTGCTCAAACTGTATGGGTTATTTTTTCAACAGAAAAAATATTCCGACTTTAAATTTAAAATAATTATAGTTGAGTGTTAAGAAAAAGTTTTAGGCATTACATTAGTCAATAATAGTGTACCGGTATGTCATAACTTAAGTCTGAAGTGACACTTTTCGTACGAGGCTATAAGTTAAAAGGTCGAGGTGCTCTCTTCGTATGTCATTAATTAAATGTTTCGTTATAAAGCTCAAGTTATTCAACTCAATGAGTAAAAACAAAGATTTTACATTTACTTCTAAAGTGATCACCGAAAAATAGTTGCCTACACGAGGAGGATGTACACTGTTTAACGTTCCTCAAAAAGATTGTCTATTATTTTATTAAATCCTCTCACCTGCTTGTATAGGCCTACTTCTATTACAACTGCATTGTTAATACGAAGAGCTGATACCTTTGGCGCCATCTGATTCTGTATCGTTACACAGCAATCTATTCCAGTTCCAGCATGTTTTGGGAGATACCCCACTGAATGAGACACACTAAGAGTCAAAGATTAGTCTCTGCAAACCACATTACACACCTTGCTTTTTATTGTTGTTACAATAAAAAAACTCAACATATTTTAATGCAGATTATACCGATTCAGATCAACAAACTCGACAACAATGAGTAATAAAACTAAACTTTGGCATGTAATGGGTACACAAAAAAAAACAGCTGAAACGTTCGAAAGTAACAGCGTGGCTTACATTACAAATTGTACCAATATTTTGTGGTCACCCGGTATTATTATAATCTGATTTTTTCAAACGTTTTTTACACTATAAGACAGACTGCAACTGAAAACAGTAACTTACAAAGGAAAAAGATAAGTAAGAACAAGTTGTAACAAACAACATGTTGACTTTAAGTCGCATATTACTAGTCAGAGAGTGTTAGTTTACGTAACAAGTTTTATAGCATATGAACGTCAATAGCTTTGACGTTCACTAGTGGGGAGAGAGTCAAGAATATATCCATGAGGTTAATGTATCTCCTTCGTCAGACTTTGATACCACACGCGTCTGATGCACTGCGGATAAGGTGGTTGGTAGCCGGGGGTAAACTAATTAGTATATTTGGATCTGATACCGGGCCCCACGGCGCTAGTGATTACAGCTGCAATAATCAACGGCTAATATCTGATTTGCTTTGAGTGGCTATAATTATAACACAGTGACTGTAGTTATAGCTCGATGTCTATGACAATCAACAGAGAAAGCACTATTTACAACACCTGCATTATATAGATGAAAAATAAAAAGATTAAATCACTTAAAGGCTGTACAAATTGTAGTTGTAGTACAATAGTATGGCTTGGTTTAGTTTAAGAAAAGATTAACAAGAAAAAAACTTGAAATTGTATTGTAGAATATATTAAGCGGATGACTATCATCATACACAAACATAACTCAAGATTGAAAATATAAAAGGCTTGGGGAAAACTTTTTGATGTTTGTTTTTTTTTCAAACAATTTTCAAGTTTTATTAAAAATTTTAGATTTATTTGTGAACTCTTCAGAGTACCTTTTATTCAAAACTTAAAGACAAATTAAAATGACTCAATTTCAAGCCAAGACATATGTGTAGAGATGATTTCATGTACTCAAAACAACAGTAAAAAAAATTAAATAAAAAAAACATAATACTGCAATATCATTGAATACGACAAAAAGTGCGAAAACTACTTCAATCAAAAGCCATCGAACTGCATGAACGAAAGCTCAATAATTAAGCCGCGTTTATGTGAGGATGATTTTACTATTTGGTTTTAAATTGCATATCTTCAAAATGCAGGTTTTCTATGACTTATTGAGATGGATAATGAAAAAAGAACCAACAGTTCATAGCAAGTGATGTTAATAATAATCCTGTGCTACACAATGACAATGTATACATAACTGAATAAGTAGGGACATCCTTATGGCGAGGTGAGAACGCCGCCCCTGAAACACAGATAGCACCACCAAGATGGTAAGGATTATGCTGATTGGTTGAATGGAAACAGATGACTAGGATAATTTTACAGAGGTTTGTTATTGTTTTGATTTTTTGTAAGCAAATATGCTCATTTTGACATTTGAGGGGTAGAAAGAGCGCTTCCCGTGACAGTAAGGAGAAGTAATCCTAGCATCAGCGCTTTATTTTTCTCTGGTTTTAGGGAGCAAAACTAAAATTTTTAACATGGGTTGTCCTTACTTATTCGGTTCTCTATACATTGACAATGATGAGCAACGTTCACAAAAACAAACTTTTTCGAGCAATTGAAAAACTATGTAACATTCGTAAAAAGATTTTCCACTCTCTTACGGTGCCAATTTACTATGTAATAACCCAATTTTAAATAAAATATCTTTTTTTCTCATATCGACATAGTGACTGTAAACTCTGAGCTCAATCATAAATACTGTATATTTTTTATTCTTATTTCGGTTATCGCATATCGACCTGTAAAAGGTTATTACGCATAGAACTACTTCAAAGTTAAAATTGATTTTCTGGTAGTATTTAACCAAAACACATTTCGGGCGAATCTAATAAAAGAGTTGTATTAGTAATTGATTTTGTTAATAATTAATAAAGCTTAAAATTGAAAGTAACTCTGGAACTTTGAGAGGAAATATATGAATAATTACGTTTATTTGCTAAAACAATATTTTTTTTATATACTGATTTTTACAAGATTATTTTTATTCTAAAATAAATCAATTTCCTATAACTTATAAACGACTAAGCAAGTAATAATTTTAGTCCCATTGCTATGCCAAGATGTGATACCGATAATCAGAATAATTGCTACAATAATAGAACACTGGATGATATCTTTAACATAAAAAGCTACGTTTTATTTTTCACTCTATTTCATAAAATTACGCTTATATTAAAACTGCATTTAATTTTATCTGTAAATAGTTCAGGATTATAAAAAATCAAGTAAAAAAGACTAACGGGTAATCCTGTTTTTGTGAATTTGGTCTCACCACGCATTGCTGTCTCTTTTCCACACCAAATCGTAGTTAGCCTCAAACGGGTATATTTTATTCTTCACCGTGACTTATTTCAAGCTTTTTCCTTAAAAAAATTCAACTGCACTACAACATAAATTTCTGTACCTAGCATAGTAGCCTATGTTGAAACTTCACTAAATATCTGACACATTTTGTTTTTGTTTTAAGCTTTTTAAAAATTTTTAACAGGGTTTTGCAGTTTGTAGTATAATGTGTACTTATCAACCATGGGGAACAAGTAACGCCTCTAGTTATGTGTGGACTGGTTTGTATGTATCTATAAACCCCCTTAATTGTTTGTTTAAGCGATATTTAAAGGGATTTATGGACACATAAATGCTCTATAATGTGATCGCACTTATCCTACATGGTTATAAACAACTTGACCTCATAGTTTAGTTATCAAGTCAAATTACAATATACAATAAAAATATTCCTTTAAGAAAAAAATTCAAAAGACTTAAAAACTATACTAAAATGTTATTTTTTTACGATTGTATTTAAAATAGTTGCTAAGTCAATCCAAAATGAATATTATACTTATGAAATAGAAAACAAAAGTTCATGTGCAATCACTAGTATATACCCAAAAAATCTATGAACAATCATCATAATAAGTAAGAAGGAAAGGTATTAAGGTATAAATACATATTTACCATGTGTAATCGAATACTTACTCTTTGCTGTAGAAGGCCAAGCTGTATATCAGATAAACAGCTGAGCAGTATCAGTCATGTGGAACACAATAACAGAGAATTATTGCTTCTGCATTACACTCAAGGTTGTTATTATTTACTAAGAAAGAATTTACGTCTTATTAACACGCGGAAACATTTCTTTTATCCAATTGCAATCCTTTATTTGTATACATCCTTTAATTTATGTATACATTTTGGAAGTTATTTCACTAAAGGGAATAAGGAAGGCATATACGTTCCTTATTTTTGTTTTCACTTATTATATGTTACCATTGAAGACCCTAAGCTTTGTATTGTTTTATTAAACTATGTCCTCTGAACATAAAAGCAAAGCGAACACATACAAAATGACTAGTTTAAGGCATTTTATCGTAATTATTTATTGGTTTCATTTCTCTTTTTGAATGTAAAACATAAATTTACCATTATGCAGAAATTTCTCTAATTTGTTCAATTTAGTTTAGTAAATCACATTTTCTCTTAAAAAATATTATCCTTTGCCGAAACTAATATAAGACATGCGGTTGTTTAGAACAAACACAAAATTAGGAAGGTTTGCAAGTACATTAATTTGACGTTAACATTTGGGTTTGAATTTAAAGCTCTCACTTAAGTATTTATTATTTTTATCAAACACCCTATCGCATGGTTATTGATATTTCCTTCATTAATTTACAACATAAATTCAGAAACAATTTCAAGCTATAAACTTTTTATGAGGTTTAAGTAATTTACAGAACGGGAAAGAAATAATTTGGGCAGATATAGGAGTTAGTTATTGTTTTGTTACTATTATTCTATCTAAATATTTTGCAGTTTACTGGCCTGTATGATTATCTTACTACGTTTGCTGTGGGTCGAGTCCCGTATGTCGAAGGCTAGAGTAGGTTTACTCTCTTGTCACGTCCGCCATATTAGAGACCAACACTACTGATGAAGGTTTGGTATGCGAGAAACATTGTCAATGTGCTAATACGACATTTAGGTTCTGGGAGTGTTACAGAGAACTCACGCTACTCGTCTGACTGTCTAGACCCTCCAGACACTGGCGGCGGATAACTACATTAGATTAAAATAATATGCACACTGTGCATTCAGATTAAAAAGGACTTAAGCATACAATTAAAATATTAACTTTATCTCCAATACTTTAATTGTTCAAAAACTGGATCAAGCTGTAAACCATTTAAATTTTGAAATTAGGGTCACTAAATTTCAATAGCGGGGTATTGAAGGTATACATCAGGCACATCACTGACCTAGGTTTTATAGACGAGGAAAGTATTTGTTAACAAGTATTTCTTATTACTAGAGATTGCCCTTTGGTCGAAATTCGACCGAAAATGCAGTTTATCTTCATTATCTTGAGCCAATTAGTTTTAAAATGTTTTATAACTGAAACATCTGTTAATCCTGATTTTCTAGCATTTTGTTATTGCAACAGCTGTCTCATGATTCAATCGATTATCCTTCTTCCATAAGATTAACATTGAAACTTTGAAAGCCTGTAGGGCGTAGCCCTGGGAGGCGGATGGGAATTATAATGTGATTCTGCTCATCTACAGCACTATATCTTTCTAACGCTATGCGCGGATTTCCCCTACGAGTCACACAAGCTGAGAAAAAAGGAGGAAAAGAAACATTGCCTATTAATATATAGATAGTACCTTATTAGTTTAACCTAAGAGAGATGTCGTTGTATAGAGATATAATTTTATTCAATCTATTATTATTAATCTTATTTTTTAAATCTTTCCATAGTTTTAAAAACAATTCAGTAGAAACCAATATACTTCAATATGATTTTTACTTATTATTGCTTATAAATCTTTTAGTACTTACAAGTCATATTACAAACTTTTAGTACAGTAGTTAATAATGGTAGGCCTACGCTCAGTATAATTTTTATCAACATTTTATGAGACCGTGGTTTTTTTAATTTGGTAAATAAATCTTTAATTTGGCGCTCACTCTGATTAAGCATGTCAATTAAACATTATTAAAGCTGCAAATATTTAATTAGTGTTATTGCTCAATAATGTTATTGCTCTCAAATATAATTAATAATCGGACAAACGTAAAAACCATTCATTTTTGTTTTCTACTTTTGACAAAAATATGACATATATTTCACAACATTAGTAACGTATGTAACCGTTTCCGTATTTTGATTATTTTTGGACGAATAACGAATATATTTGTGACAGCAAGAAGTATCACAATTAAAATTAATTGTAAAGATAACAGGTTTGAATACGCGGAAAGCATCTTAATGTTAGCAATAGACAAATATTTATCTTTCAATAAATGTCGGAGTAAACTATTTAAATTGGGAAACATTACAGTAAATTAAGCAATCAAAGCAAAGCAAAGGCAATCATGTAATTGAATACCTTTAGACTGTCTCCCACGCCTGATCCCGGCTTGGTATCCGCTTATTTGTTTTGTCACTTGATTGGATCCCTTTACTCTTATTTGGTAGCTAATTCATACTGTTTGACTTAAAATTTATTTATACATCAATATGAACCCATTTTAAACAGAAAGAAAATAACACAAACAAAAATCGCATTTGACAGTTTTAAAGCTATTCCCACTCGAACTCAAACAAGTTGGTAATTAAACCGTATTGCTAAATATTAGAATACAATCCACTTTACGTTTCAAATTAATCATTCTTCTTGCTATTTTTGTCAATAATTTTTATTAAAAAATTAAACAATATCATAAGAGAGTGTTTACCTTTTATTGACTGTCTTCAACACCGCCAGAATGTAGTTTGATGTTGCACTTATTTATTCAAACAATGCAGCATCATTTAGAATGATAATCTTTTTAGGCTATACAAATAAAATCCTCCAAAAAAGGATAAATACTAAAAAGAGGCTTGTTTTATAATTTACAAAAGATTTTTTACATAACCTCTTTATGTTAACCTTAATATACAGGGTGTTTCTTTTTGGATCCAACCTAATATTTGGAAAATTTCCATACCAAATACATATCTTTTTAGGTTTTTTTTTATTGTTATTCTCATTTAATAGCACGTAACGCGAGAAAGAAACCAAGGTGAAAATTGGTCTTAAATTGATCCTGCATTTGACACAATACAAAATGTACTAAGTGCACTTGTTTGTACGGTTTTAACAGAGAGAATTCCGAGTGAGTAGGTTTTTAATTACATTCCTAACGTAGGTAAAACATATTACATTTATATTTTTTATAGAAATACATCAATTTATTTTAATTGTAATCAAATTATTTAAAAACCTACTGAAATCCCTCGACAGAGTTAACAATTACATAGTTCGTATGAAAGAAATTTTGACACATTTGTTAAGTATCGCCCTAATATGCATATAATAAATAGGAGTAAATATATTTTTGTAATAAATTAAGGCTTGCTTGCATCCAAGCTCCTGACATACTAACAGTATTGCCGTTCGTTCACATAGACAACTAAAACTAAAGAATAGGTTACCTAATATTTTCGGACAGCTGCATATATGCTATTAACGGTCTGGTTTATTTTCCAATAAGAACACCCATATAAGAGAGAAAGTTTAGCTCATTGCATATAATTTCCACCATGGCATATTACAGCTTATCGATGTCTGACAAGTCTCAACTCTGCCAATAAGGGCAGATGCTAAGAACATGTCAGAGAAACCGGAAACTTTGAGACGATTTCTTGTATAGGAGCAAAACCTATACGTCAACCTCAACAAGTGACGGGTATTTGATGACTATAACTGTAGTGCTAATTGAGGAAAGGTTTTATGTTACTTATGAATATTACTAATAAGATGACCTAGTGACATTATCTTATTTCCGATATTTCTTTCTCAAACAAATAAAAAAATTAATTAATTATTCCCTTTCAAGATACCTGTCAACAGAATTAAAACTTATTAAGGTTGTTATTCTCAACAGTCTTAATTAGTTCTGTTGACAGGTAACTTAAGTACAGGAATTAAAATAACAATCCTTGGCTACTTTAATTCCTTAGAAAAGCTTCAAGAAAAATTACCATTATTAAATTACCATTATAAAATTACCAGTTTAAAATTAAAACTAGTATTTTGCAGGCTTTTAAAACTATATTTAATTGTTTTTAGATTACTTAGTCTTTTAAAACTGTCGGCGGGCCTTGCCGTGATGAACATTTTGGAGGTTAAAGTTAGTAAAGTGGATGATTGTCACATTTCATCCATTTGTTCTCCGATCCCAGAAGAAATTTGTTTAAGTGAACAGCTGGATTCGAAGTGAGCTTTAGAAGGCGAAATCCAAAGTAGGCTTTATGATGGAATAAGTTTAGCGATTTCAGGCTAGTGCCCAAAGGTGAAAGAAGAATTTTTTAATGAGTAGACTAGTCGATTTTGTTGTAAGAGTCCCAAACTACAGTCTGGCCACCTGTGTGCACAAAAAGTATTCTTTATCTTGTCCCTAAAAAAATAGCTTAAAACATCTGGTTGAGGGGAAGTAGGCCCTTAGATGTATTCAGACCCCTAACATAATAACGTGAAAGGATAATAATTAGAATTAGTGTATCTTTTACTATGAAAATCACCAAACAAATGACACAGGTACGCTTATTTTATTTACTACTGGAGTAATACTATGGAAAATAGAAACTTGTTAAATCTACCGACTAATTCCTGCGAACAAAATTGCAATAGAATTTATTGTTCAAAATTGTATCTTAAGTTTTTGTTATTTTTTAATTAAAATTAATAGAACAAAATTAAGTAGACAATGATCTTTACTATCAATGTTACTACAATTATGTTTTTTTTTTTTTTTTTTTTATATTAAAACGAATTTCAACCAAAATTACCACATACATTGTTATTCTAATACAATATTTGAAATAACACGGCTTAAAGCATAAACTTTATCATGATTTATTTAACATGTCCTCTGCTTTAAAATTTATAAAACTTTTTTGATTGCTGCAAAACTGCTGACAGGAAAGTAAAACTAATATATTCTAGTAGAAAAATTAATCTAATAATAAAAAATACTTTATTTATAGTTTTAATTAGCTGTTTGATGCAGACATAACTCGCCAGACGGCGTGCCTGGCAGCTTGTAAACATGCATAATGGGGCCCACAGTCGTAATACCCGAGTAGGGGTCTTTGGCCGAAGTAAGGGTGGAGCGGCAAAGAGCGGCAACCCCCCCCCCCCCAGGGACCACCGGCGGCAACCCCCCCCCCCCCCCGAGGACCACCGGCGGCGAGCCCCCCCCCCCCCGAGGACCACCGGCGGCGAGCCCCCCCCCCCCAGACCACCCACGGCGGAACAGTAGAGGACTTTGGTACAACTAGTCCACTCTTTTTTTTTTTTTTTTTTTTTTTTTTTTTTTTTTTTTTTTTTTGCTCATACAAATATTAACTCCCGCTTGCACCTGTGCTGACCACACACTTTGAAGACACTGAACTCTTTTAACATGCGATTGTGGAGAAGAAGGTGGGGCGAAGGTGGGGCAAAGGTGGGGAAAAAAGTTGTATGCTTTGGAGACATATAGCTCATACTGAACTCTTTTAAAATGCAATGGTGGGAAAGAAGGTGGGGCGAAGGTGGGGCGAAGGTGGGGAAAAAGTAGTATGCTTTGGAGACATATAGCTCATGATGTGTGATGAAACTCTTTAAACATATGGTGCATGTACTTTCATATTGAACATTATTTTACTTTAACTTTTGCACATAACACATTGTGTTACATAGCTATTTTTCTTTTTTTCTGTTTTTGTTTCATTTCAATTTAATTATGTATGCTTTTTTCTTTTCTGTACTTACAAATATAACTGAAAGTAAGGTTTTAAGGTTTAACAGTAATTTTTTACTACCTCTCAGACTTCCAATCGTAAGACAACTGACTCTGTGCAGCGCTTCATCGACTCTTCCACTGCTCACATCGATGCGATGATCAGAAGACTTCACTAAATTGTATAAACACTACTATTGTTTATCGAACTTTCGTCATATTTAGTAGTGCCAGGTTCTCGTCGTACCAAATTCGGTCGTTGAAATTTGCCTTGGCCACGTACTTCGTGTATGTCTTGCGGGATGTGGCGATCTTCATGTTTTGATGTTTTCTCACATTCTGGAGACTCATACCGTAGACAGCATTGACCATCAATTTAAACATTTCGACTTCAAATTTGTTGTTGGCCTGCCGTCTCAGTTCGGTATTCAGCATCACGTACGGTTTCTACAGGTGCAAACCGGTATAAACCCCCAGCCACCCGCATCCGACCACCTGCACAAAAAAAAAAAGATTTATAATGTCTAGACACTGTGGAATGCGACCGGCGACGAACACCTGCGCTCATAAAAAATCCATGATAGCCGCCACCCTTCTCGACCACCTGCGCAAACAAAAGATCCTTCTCAGAATTCATCGACCACCTGCACAAACAAAAGAAGCGGAACGATCTTCCTCAGATTTCATCGACCACCTGCATCCGGCCACCTGCGGGACGACACTTCTCAGGTTTCATCGACCACCCGCACATTCCGCAGAGAGGGGAGCGAGACAATGAACATCCGTCTGACCTCACCCCTGCGTGGGAGCGTCTGCTAACCATCTGGCGAGTTACATAACAACGCGTTTCCTATTTCCCGCCGAACCCACGCAGTGGAGCTGCGCGTCCCTTTCACGACCGACAGCTTACATAACAGAGGTTGCGTAACCAAGCCGAGCGCGCGTCATCCATGTACTCCTCCATCCGGCCTCTGTCTTCGCCTAGCCATCGTAGTGAACGGACGTCCCTGCTCTTCGCTCCGCTTCGCTGCTGCTGCTACTTTGTGCCTGTACCAACGATTGTACATTCTTTGGATATTTATCACTTCAATTGTAAGTATTATTCTCACGCACAATAACTAGTTGTATTTAAATATAGATTTTTGTGATAGGTTCTCAGTAGTTTTACCTTTTCCAAGTAACTGAAAGTGTAGGATGCACATACTTTTCACAACCTCTTGTACAATAACGTTAAAATATTAGTGGATGCGAATTAAATACTTTTAATTTTTTGAACTTTTCTAAAATTGTAGGTTTGGCTACGCGTGAACTGTGAATTGGGACGTAACTCTTTAAACATTTTGTTACGTTCTTTCATATTGAACGTAAATTTTTATTCTAATATTGAGTTTCAGTAACTTTTGAGACTTAATATTCTACGAAAACTATTATTCACTAGTAGAACAGTTTCAAAGACTTCATTTTGAACTTAAACTGTTATTGTTATTTGTAATTTCATGTATACTAGTAGTAGTAGAAGTAGTATAGAGGTGTAAACAAATCTTTTCAAGTCATGCTGGTGGTGCTGACAAACGCATACGTCCTGCATCCAAAAAGCGCGGAACGCGTAAGATTTCCGCGAAGCACGATGTAACCTCCTTTCCGATTCCTTTAACTATGAGAATTGCGTAAGAAAAGACTTATAAACTATTTCTTGCATTAATACGTAGCATTATTTGTTTATAGATCATCATGAAACACGTCGTGGAACGTCGCTTCTCCTGCACCCAGTGCGACAAATCGTACAAGAAACGGGACCATGTTAAGCAGCACATGCGTTCTGACCATGGGGGAGTGAGAGCTACGTGCCCAGACTGCGGAAAAAAATTCACGAGGAAGTCGGACCTTCGCCGTCACATCGATACGCAACATCATCAACCTCAACAGCCACTGAACCCCGCATTCAGGTTTAGTAATGAACCCCAGCCAGGTCAGTTTCATTTGACTTCAAGTATATCTTAAAATTTATTCATCCTCGCTAACCTTGATGCTACTAAACATTCAAATGTTTATACACTTCAAAATCCGCTTTCATTTGTACCATGATGAAAAAAAAAACCAAACAACTATTTAATTCTCTGCTTGCTATTCATTCTAATTTAACCAATGTTCGCATATTTCATTTCCAATTTAGTCTAACAATGACTTATTCTTTTGTGTTAAGCATTTCGTTGTACACTTTCATATTGAACGTGAATTCTCATTTTAAATTTCTATAACATTGTTTGCGCTTTCTGTTGAAAAGCTCCACATTTAATTATGTTCATGCTTTTAGGATAAAATATACTAATTATGTTTGTGCTGTTCGTTATAGACTTTGTGACTATGACAAGCCCAGTGAAACCGCAGCCCGACCCATCCTTCGCGCCTTCGTCAGCCTCCGCGGAACCGCGACCCGGCCCCTCTTCCGCTCCTGACGTCAAGCTGAAACAGGATCCATCACAAGCCTCATTGCGTGCTGAAGTTCCCACTACATGTATGTGTTTGTATTTTACTTTGAACGCTTATTCAGATATCATATTTGTAATTGTTACTCGCACACAATTCCTTCATTCTTACATATATATTCCAAAGATTTTGCAAGAACTATCAAAGAAATAAAAAAAAAAAATTAATCTCAGTTACGATGTAAACATTCGAAAAATATTTAATGTACTTTCTTAAGACTTTACTATTCAATGAGTACTAATACAAAGGCTATTACTAAATTTTAAAATTTTAGTCGCAGCTTTATACATTTAGAATAATTATCACTGTTTTGGAAACATTTATCTTTTTCAAGTTTACCATTACTACGTATGCGTCTATATCTATATGTGTGTTATTTCAGGCCATGCGTGTGACGGGTGTGGGAGATCCTTCAACCACGAGGATAAATTGAGGACCCATGTCCTATTCAACTGTAAAACAACACTTACGGAACAACAGTCCGAACAACCAGCCAGAGTCCAACAGCAATCACATACCCCATCGACAGCCAATTCCTCCATCCCTCTCCATGAAAATTCTTTCCTCCCCATTCCTCTAGATATTCGCATGAAACGCGCTGTGATCAGTGTTAGAAACATGAAAAATGAACAATCCTTTGAATATGCCATCTTGACCAAATTTATTAAAAATGCTCGTAATTATCGGCTTACTGCAAATCATTTTTCAGCAGAAGTTAGGGCACGATCTAATTTGAATTTCGAGGGATTGGAGTTTCCAGTCAGACCAGACAAAATCCACACGTTCGAGCACAATAACCCTGGTGTAAGTATAAACGTGTACGGTATGGACAAAAAGAAAAAGAAGCACAGTAAGCAACAAGAAGAGCACTATGTGTACCCACTACGAGTTACAGACAAGGAGAAAGATATGCATTTTGATCTTCTTTTCCTATCTAATGAAAACACTTCACATTATGCTTACATTAGTAATTTCAGCCGGTTGGTGGCTAGACAGCTAAATCGAGGAAATCGTCGACTATATTTTTGCAAGACATGTTTTGCATACTTTAGAAGTAGTAAGAATACATTGGGCATCACAGGCCCAGAACAACTGGAGGAGCACAAGCTTTATTGTTCATTGCGTAATCCTATTCACAACAAAGGCCGGAGGAAGGGATTAGCACATTTCTTTGGGCCACCCCCTTCTGCGAGTCTACCTGCCCAGATGTTTCAACCAAGTCCTGAATGACCACAGCAGCTAGCATTACAACAGCAGATTCAGAGATCACCTTCGTTTGGTGAAGCGCAGCTCACTTCAAGTTAGATAATTCACTCCATTGGAATTTTGTAAAGCAAGAAAAAGAAGACTCAAGATGTAAATAACCTTTATAAATTTGATAGTTTTCGTAAGCAATAAAAATCCATGTACATTACAGCATAAACTACTGTCTTTTATTTTAAGATGAAACCCCAAATACCTTTACTTTAAGAAAAATGTGTATGTCATTATAGTTTTGTGTCAGTAGCCTGACGATGGTGGGACAACGATGGGGAAAAATTAGTATGCTTTAGAAACATTTAGAACATGAAGTGTAATGGAACTCTTCAAACATTCGCTGCATGTACTCTCATATTGGAAATTTTAATTGTTGCACATAACACATTGTGTTACATAATTACTTTTCTTTTTCCTGTTTCATTTTATTTACGTATGCTTTTTAGTTTCTGTACTCACAAGAATAACTTAAACTAAGGTTTATAAGTAATCCTCTACTGCCCCTCCCCCATCGATGCGATGATCAGAAGACTATTCACTATAAATAGTATAAACACTACTATTGTTTGCTTTTGCATTTCTTGTTTTGTAAATTATTTTCATATTTTTCTTTATATGAATTGTAATGCACACACACTTCTTCATTCCTCTTGCATGTATCGTAATGTAAAGATTTTTTTTTTTTGTAATAAAATGGATACTCAACAAACACCAATATTTTTATTCCCTTTAAAATGTCGTTTTTGTTAAGACTCACTATTTCAAAGTCAAAAGTACACCTTTAAGATTTGTCAATGTCTGTTAGTTTAACCTTTGTGCAGACTCGACATTACATTTACTTTCAAAGACAAAATAGTCTAGTAACTTAGTATTTTACTTGGACAGTCTAAAGAGTCTAATAACTTAGTAACCGTACAATTTTTAGGAGACTCATCATTACAACTACAGTTTTCTTTCAAAGTAAAAGACTCAAAAGTAGATGAACTTAAAACTATGTTGGGAAATATCAAAGTCAAATTTTACAAAATTTTACATCTTTGTGCAGACTCAACATTTATAATTTACTCGCACAGTCAAAAGAGTCATTTAACTCAGTAACCGTACAATTTTAGCAGACTCATCATTACAATTATAGTTTTTCTTTCACAAAGTAAAAGACTCAAAAGTAAATTAACTTAAAACTATGTTGGGAAATATCAAATGAAAACAAAAACTTCAATACACATTACTAGAAAATTTATTGAAAAATCTTAAATCTAATATTGGATGTTTTACCAATGAACTATGTTGGGAAATAACAAATGAAAACAAAAATTTCAATACACATTACTAGAAAATTTATTGAAAAACCTTTAATCTAATATTGGATGTTTTATGAAAATAAACTTTATAAAAGTCAAATAAAATATTTACTTATCACAACACCAAATTGCATACCTAATCACACTCATACGTCTTATCCTCTGTAAAACCATGCAACGTAGATAAATTTAAAGACAAGAGAGTATGAAATAGTAAATTTGATTTTCTATTACAATATGTTTACATAGCAAAAAAAAAAAAAAATAAAATAAAATTAAAATCACGTTACGTATTCCACAATAGGACATGATAGAATGAAGGAAAACATTTGTTTTTATTTCTTTCAGTATGTAAGTTTCATTTTTGAACAGACTCACTATTTCAAAGTCAAAAGTACATCTTTAAGATTTTTCAAAGTCTGTTGGTTTAACCTTTGTGCAGACATGACAATACAGTTATTTTCAAAGACAAAAGATTCTAATCACTTGTAATTTTTCAAAGTGCAAAGAGTCAGTTGATTAAATTTGTGCGGACTCGACATTATATTTACTTTCAAAGACAAGAGAGTCTAGTAACTTAGTATTTTACTTTCAAAGCCAAAAGAGTCTGATAGTTTAGTTAGTATTTGTACATGTTTGTGCAGACTCGACATTTATAATTTACTTTAATAGTCAAAGAGTTTAGTAGCTTAGTATTTTACTTTCAAAGTCAAAAGAGTCCGTTAGTATAGCCAGTATTTGTTCATAATTGTGCAGCTCATCATTTAAAATTTACTTTCATAGTCAAAAGAGTCTAATAACTTAGTAACTGTACACTTTTAGCAAACTATAACTTGATATTTTTCAAAGTGTAAATATTCTTGACATTGACTTCAAAGACAAACGAGTCTAGTAATATAGTATTTTACTTTCAAAGTCAAAAGAGTCTGATAGTGTAGTTAGTATTTGTACATGTTTGTGCGGACTCGGCATTTATAATTTACTTTAAAAGTCAAAGAGTCTAGTAGCTTAGTATTTTACTTTCAAAATCAAAGTGTCTGTTAGTATTTGTACATGTTTTTGCAGCTCAAAATTTAAAATTTACTTTCATAGTTCAAAGAGTCTAATAACTGAGTAACTGTACACTTTAACAGACTATAACTTGATCATTCTATTAACTTGATATTTTTAAAAGTGCAAATATTCTGTGGGTTAATTTGTGCAGACTCGACATTACATTTCCTTTCAAAGTCAAAAGAGTCTGATAGTTTGATAAAGCAAGTGTTTTAAATTGGACGAAGTCACACATTAAATTTAATTCAATATAGAGAAAGAGGTATGTGAACTCCTCACGCAAGATCAACTATTAAAAAGCCAAGACAAAAAGAAAAAAAAAAGAAAAAAAAACAAAAGAAAGAAATTAAAAAAAGTAAAAAATAAAATAAAATTAAAAAATTAAAAAACTAAGAAAAAGAAATAATTTAAAAAAAAACAAAAGAAAATAGAAAAAAAATAATGAAAAAGTAAATTTTGTAAATATTGAGGTTAAAGAGTCAGTTTAAGGACACTTGATGCATGCCGTTCGCGCGCTCGTATTTCATCCGCGCGTAAAATTCAAACACGCGCATTTTTGCGGATGCATCAAGTGTCCTTAAACTGACTCTTTAAACCTCAATATTTACAAAATTTACTTTTTCATTATTTTTTTTCTATTTTCTTTTGTTTTTTTAAATTATTTCTTTTTTCTTAGTTTTTTAATTTTTTAATTTTATTTTATTGTTTTACTTTTTTTAATTTCTTTCTTTTGTTTTTTTTTTCTTTTTTTTTCTTTTTGTCTTGGCTTTTTAATAGTTGATCTTGCGTGAGGAGTTCACATACCTCTTTCTCTATATTGAATTAAATTTAATGTGTGACTTCGTCCAATTTTAAAACACTTGCTTTATCAAACTATCAGACTCTTTTGACTTTGAAAGGAAATGTAATGTCGAGTCTGCACAAATTAAACCCACAGAATATTTGCACTTTTAAAAATATCAAGTTAATAGAATGATCAAGTTATAGTCTGTTAAAAGTGTACAGTTACTCAGTTATTAGACTCTTTGAACTATGAAAGTAAATTTTAAATTTTGAGCTGCAAAAACATGTACAAATACTAACAGACACTTTGATTTTGAAGTAAAATACTATGCTACTAGACTCTTTGACTTTTAAAGTAAATTATAAATGCCGAGTCCGCACAAACATGTACAAATACTAACTACACTATCAGACTCTTTTGACTTTGAAAGTAAAATACTATATTACTAGACTCGTTTGTCTTTGAAAGTCAATGTCAAGAATATTTACACTTGAAAAATATCAAGTTATAGTTTGCTAAAAGTGTACAGTTACTAAGTTATTAGACTCTTTTGACTAGGAAGTAAATTTTAAATGATGAGCTGCACAATTATGAACAATACTGGCTATACTAACGGACTCTTTTGACTTTGAAAGTAAAATACTAAGCTACTAAACTCTATGACTATTAAGTAAATTATAAATGTCGAGTCTGCACAAACATGTACAAATACTAACTAAACTATCAGGACTCTTTTGGCTTTGAAAGTAAAATACTAAGTTACTAGACTCTCTTGTCTTTGAAAGTAAATATAATGTCGAGTCCGCACAAATTTTAATCAACTGACTCTTTGCACTTTGAAAAATTACAAGTGATTAGAATCTTTTGTCTTTGAAAATAACTGTATTGTCATGTCTGCACAAAGGTTAAACCAACAGACTTTGAAAAATCTTAAAGATGTACTTTTGACTTTGAAATAGTGAGTCTGTTCAAAATGAAACTTACATACTGAAAGAAATAAAAACAAATGTTTTCCTTCATTCTATCATGTCCTATTGTGGAATACGTAACGTGATTTTAATTTTATTTATTTTTTTTTTTTTTTGCTATGTAAACATATTGTAATAGAAAATCAAATTTACTATTTCATACTCTCTTGTCTTTAAATTTATCTACGTTCGCATGGTTTTACAGAGGATAAGACGTATGAGTGTGATTAGGTATGCAATTTGGTGTTTGCGATAAGTAAATATTTATTTGACTTTTATAAAGTTTATTTTCATAAAACATCCAATATTAGATTAAAGGTTTTTCAATAAATTTTCTAGTAATGTGTATTGAAATTTTTGTTTTCATTTGTTATTTCCCAACATAGTTCATTCGGTAAAACATCCATATTAGATTTAAGATTTTTCAATAAATTTTCTAGTAATGTGTATTGAAGTTTTTGTTTTCATTTGATATTTCCCAACATAGGTTTTAAGTTAATTTACTTTTGAGTCTTTTACTTTGTGAAAGAAAAACTATATTTGTAATGATGAGTCTGCTAAATTGTACGGTTACTGAGTTAAATGACTCTTTTGACTGTGCGAGTAAATTATAAATGTTGAGTCTGCACAAAGATGTTAAAATTTTGTAAATTTTGACTTTGATATTTCCCAACATAGTTTTAAGTTCATCTACTTTTGAGTCTTTTACTTTGAAAGAAAAACTGTAGTTGTAATGATGAGTCTCCTAAAAAATTGTACGGTTACTAAGTTATTAGACTCTTTAGACTGTCCAAGTAAATACTAAGTTACTAGACTATTTTGTCTTTGAAAGTAAATGTAATGTCGAGTCTGCACAAAGTTAAACTAACAGACATTGACAAATCTTAAAGGTGTACTTTTGACTTTGAAATAGTGAGTCTTAACAAAAACGACATTTTAAAGGGAATAAAAATATTGGTGTTTGTTGAGTATCCATTTTATTACAAAAAAAAAAAATCTTTACATTACGATACATGCAAGAGGAATGAAGAAGTGTGTGTGCATTACAATTCATATAAAGAAAAACTATGAAGAAATAATTTTACAAAACACAGAAATGCAAAAGCAAACAATAGTAGTGTTTATACTATTTATAGTGAATAGTCTTCTGATCATCGCATCGATGGGGGAGGGGCAGTAGAGGATTACTTATAAACCTTAGTTTAAGTTATTCTTGTGAGTACAGAAACTAAAAAGCATACGTAAATAAAATGAAACAGGAAAAAGAAAAGTAATTATGTAACACAATGTGTTATGTGCAACAATTAAAATTTCCAATATGAGAGTACATGCAGCGAATGTTTGAAGAGTTCCATTACACTTCATGTTCTAAATGTTTCTAAAGCATACTAATTTTTCCCCCATCGTTGTCCCACCATCGTCAGGCTACTGACACAAAACTATAATGACATACACAATTTTCTTAAAGTAAAGGTATTTGGGGTTTCATCTTAAAATAAAAGGACAGTAGTTTATGCTGTAATGTACATGATTTTTATTGCTTACGAAAAACTATCAAATTATAAAGGTTATTTACATCTTGAGTCTTCTTTTTCTTGCTTTACAAAATTCCAATGGAGTGAATTATCTAACTTGAAGTGAGCTGCGCTTCACCAAACGAAGGTGATCTCTGGAATCTGCTGTTGTAATGCTAGCTGCTGTGGTCATTCAGGACTTGGTTGAAACATCTGGGCAGGTAGACTCGCAGAAGGGGGTGCCCAAAGAAATGTGCTAATTCCCCCTTCCTCCGGCCTTTGTTGTGAATAGGATTACGCAATGAACAATATAAGCTTGTGCTCCTCCAGTGTTCTGGCCTGTGAAGGCCCAATGTATTCTTACTACTTCTAAGTATGCAAAACATGTCTTGCAAAAATATAGTCGACGATTTCTCGATTTAGCTGTCTAGCCACCAACCGGCTGAAATTACTAATGTAAGCATAATGTGAAGTGTTTTCATTAGATAGGAAAAGAAGATCAAAATGCATATCTTTCTCCTCTGTCTGTAACTCGTAGTGGGTACACATAGTGCTCCTTCTTGTTGCTTACTGTGCTTCTTTTTCTTTTTGTCCATACCGTACACGTTTATACTTACACCAGGGTTATTGTGCTCGAACGTGTGGATTTTGTCTGGTCTGACTGGAAACTCCAATCCCTCGAAATTCAAATTAGATCGTGCCCTAACTTCTGCTGAAAAATGATTTGCAGTAAGCCGATAATTACGAGCATTTTTTAATAAATTTGGTCAAGATGGCATATTCAAAGGATTGTTCATTTTTTCATGTTTCTAACACTGATCACAGCGCGTTTCATGCGAATATCTAGAGGAATGGGGAGGAAAGAATTTTCATGGAGAGGGATGGAGGAATTGGCTGTCGATGGGGTATGTGATTGCTGTTGGACTCTGGCTGGTTGTTCGGACTGTTGTTCCGTAAGTGTTGTTTTACAGTTGAATAGGACATGGGTCCTCAATTTATCCTCGTGGTTGAAGGATCTCCCACACCCGTCACACCGCATGGCCTGAAATAACACACATATTGATTATAGACGCATACGTAGTAATGGTAAACTTGAAAAAGATAAATGTTTCCAAAACAGTGATAATTATTCTAAATGTATAAAGCTGCGACTAAAATTTTAAAATTTTAGTAATAGCCTTTGTATTAGTACTCATTGAATAGTAAAGTCTTAAGAAAGTACATTAAATATTTTTCGAATGTTTACATCGTAACTGAGATTAATTTTTTTTTTTTTATTTCTTTGATAGTTCTTGCAAAATCTTTGGAATATATTATGTAAGAATGAAGGAATTGTGTGCGAGTAACAATTACAAATATGATATCTGAATAAGCGTTCAAAGTAAAATACAAACACATACATGTAGTGGGAACTTCAGCACGCAATGAGGCTTGTGATGGATCCTGTTTCAGCTTGACGTCAGGAGCGGAAGAGGGGCCGGGGTCGCGGTTCGCGGAGGCTGACGAAGGCGCGAAGGATGGGTCGGGCTGCGGTTTCACTGGGCTTGTCATAGTCCACAAAGTCTATAACGAACAGCACA